>JAQZBX010065412.1:0-16313 GCA_029593785.1 Cabassous unicinctus | reverse complement strand
TGTCAAGCCCTGGGCTTTTCTTTTTTGGGGAGTTTTTTGAGGATTGATTCGTTCTTTTTCGTTGTTATTGGTCTCTTGAGATTTTCTATTTCTTCTTGTGTCAGAGTAGATAATTTGTATGTTTCTAGGATTAGTCCATTTCATTTTTGATTTTTAATTTGTCAGCTTATCATTGTTCATTGTACCCTCATAAGTCCTTTTTATCTCTGTAAGATCAGAAGTAATGTCCCCATATTCATTCCTGATTTTAGTTATTTGTGTCCTCTCTCTTTTTCTTTGTCAGTCTGGCTAAAGGTTTGTTGATTTTATTGATCTTTTCAAAAACCATCTTTTGGTTTTGTTGAGCTTCTCTATTGTTTTCCTATCCTCTAGTTCATTGATCTCTGCTCAATCTTTACTATTTCCTTCCTTCCTCTAACTTTGGGTATAGTTTTTTCTTCCTGTTCTAGTTTCTTTAGGTGTGAAGTTAGGTTTTTGATTTGTGATCTTCTTTATTAATGTAGGGCAGTCAGAGCTATAAATTTTCCTCTGAGTACTGCCTTTGCTGCATCCCATAAATCCCGTAAGTATGTGAGCAGCACAGGCTTTGAGTTGCAGTAGCCACCTTGTCATCATGAGTAACAGACGTGAGAATGGAAATAGTGGGGCCCCAGAGCCAGTCATAGGGGCACTACCTTTGTACTTCCTGTTAAATCAAGTAATAAATAAAAAATATCCTTACGGGTCTCAACTCCATAAAAAGGAGGAGTGTACATATGAAGCAGAGTTTGCGATGTTGTAATATTTCCTTCTGATCAGTTTTCTCAGGACCTTCTGGAAATCCTGCCCTTCCCAGCTTTGTTCTTTTATTTCTAAAGGCCCAGGTCTTCATAACTTATCCTGGTCACCACTCTCCTGCTCCCCACTCCCACCACCCACCCCTCCCATCTCAGTTGCACTCATACCAGGTCTATGTCCTGGTACTTTCCTTACTGGAAATCTTTGTTCACAGGGAACCCTCAAACTTGAAGCTACTCCATTTTTCTCCTTCCTGCTTGTCACCTTCCCTTGTGCGTTACTTGTGCTTTTCTCAGCTTTGTCTGGTTGGGCTCATGAGCTCTTAGGGGCAGAACCACCCCTAAGATGGTTCTTACATATTGTTCGCTTGCCACAGGGAGAATCTTCAGATGGCAATAGGCCCTCTCCTCCACGTGCTGGAGAGCAACCTGCTGAAAGCCATGGACCCTGCCACTCCACCTGGCAAGATCAGGTACCTGGCACAGCTCCTCTGCGGCTGAGGGTGGTGGTGGTGGGGGGGCTCTGGCCAAGTGTTAAGTGTTACGAAGACAAGAATGAGGCGGTCAGTGACTAGAAGTGTGTGGCTAAGAGGCCATGAATCCCCTCAGAGATTCAGAAACTTTACCTTTCTTCCTGCTGCATCCCTTCTACCATGTTTTGAAAATTTTATTTTAAGCAAAAAAGACTCCTGAATTTATAAATTCTTCCCATAAGTTACTAATTAAACATGTGTCAGCTAATTATATGACACTGATTTGATATTATAACAGCCCCACACAAAGATAATTGCTTATCAGATTCCTTAGTTTAAGCAGCTTCATCGAGTGTGTAGACATCCAGTAGGTGTTTTCAAATGTTCAAAGTGGCTCACGAACCTCCACTCCCACTTTCATAGAGTCTGGAACGCCAGATTGAGAACCACGGATTTGGAATGTTATGTGTTCTAGACACTTGCTACTCAAAGTGTGGACTGCAGAAGGACAGCTTCCACATCACCTGGGAGCTTGTTCGAATCTCAGGCCCAGCCTGACCTACTGAATCAGAATCTGCAGCTTAACAAGATCCCCGGGTGCTTTCTGTGCACTTGAATGTTGGAGAAGTGCTGTAGTAGGCTGCCTCCTTGAGTGAGAGAGATTGCACCAAGTGAGAAACTCATGATGAGTGTGAGAAGGGTAGGGGACAGTAAGGTGAAACAGAAACATTCAGGGACTTTGGGCTAAAATTTGTAATAGGAAATCATGTGAATGCCCTTCTCCGTACTTGCAGTGACAGTACATTTCTTGCTGGCTTTTGCCACCTTGCCACTCTTGACCTTGAATCTGTAGAATGCTACGGGGCCAATGTTGGCCTCCTAGGGTAGGGAGTCAATAAGTAAAATCTGAAGAGACAGAGACAGGGATCAGGCAGATAACAGAATAGATGGCACCTTTATTACCAACAAAAGCCATCTGGAGAATGTGTTGAGGGCCAAATAGGCTTATTAATTCTCTTTTGAAATGGACTTAATCCCCCAAAAGTGCAAGCTTCCCTGACAAGGGGCCCTGCTAGGCTCATCACATGGCTGGGAGTAGAAGAACGTTTGCCATAGGCAGGCAGGTCCCAGAGAGAGAAGAGATCTAGGGCCTCAGCCAGCCACGCCGAGGTCTGTCTGCTAAACTTGTAGGCGAGGAGCGAAGCAGGGAGCAAGCGAGGGAGCTGCGAGAGCACGGGTGGAGGCCAGGAGACTTACTCCAGTCAGGATCCCTGCTCGTGAAAATATGAGGAGTGGGGAATAAGGATTCTTCCTACCGTCCACTTGAAAGGCATTTCAAAGCAGGTTCAGCTGATTTCTAGATGTCACCTGGTTTCTGAGGCAAACGTTAGGCCTTACCCAAGGCAGGTAGGCAAGGCCCTGGCCTCCAGAGTTCTAAGGTCAAGCAGTGTGGAAATTGCTTCCTCCCTGCAGAAAGCTGTACCTCTACGCTGCTCACGATGTGACCCTCATACCCCTCTTGATGGCCCTGGGGATTTTTGACCACAAATGGCCCCCGTTTGCTGTTGACCTGACTTTGGAGCTCTACCAGCACCAGGAATCAAAGGAGTGGTTTGTGCGGCTCTGTTACCACGGGGAGGTAAGACCTCTGAGCAGACTGGGGGGTGGCCAGGCACTCTCCCCCTCACCTCACCCACCTGGGTTTAGCACCAGGGCTCCTCCTCAGGCCTCTTGGAGTCTTGGTTGGTACAGTGAGCTCCCTGAATCCAGCTCCCTGTGGCCCAAGGATAGGGCAGGACTTGGCATATCCCAGTTCTGTTACAGACTCCTAGGCACAGGGCCCCCTCCTTCTCTTCTCCTGGAGTGTCTGCCAGGATGGTAACATCCTAACCGTGAGGCCCATTTTCAGAATGATGGTGTCTTGGCGTGATGTGGACTGTCAGCACACTAGGTGTCTTGGTGGCCTTATCGTGGTTCACGTCCAGGGCAAGGCACAGAGCCCTCCCCGGGGATGAGACCTTTAGCTGTCCCAGCTCAGGGACATAACTAGACTGTGTCATCCCAGTCAGTTCAACAAACGTTTCTTGAGAGCCTTGTAACAAGCAGGGCATAGTGCTTTGAAGCCTGGAAGCTGCCCAGGTAGCAGGGCCTTCCTGGTGGCACATACCACTTGGGATAAAGCCTCTTAGACCTCTGGGCTCAGCTGAAAGCAGCAGAAGGAAGGGGTCCTTGCGGACCTGCTGAGTTACGTCTCTTCCACAGGAGCAGGTGCCGAGAGGTTGCTCCGAAGGGCTCTGTCCCCTGGACAAGTTCTTGAATGCCATGTCGGTTTATATTTTAAGTCCAGAAAAATACCACACCCTCTGCTCCCAAGCACAGACGGTGGAGCTTGGGAGTGGAGAGTGACTGATTTGTATAAATAGGATGTGTTGATTTTTTAAATAAAATGCCTTTTCACAGTGCCTTGGACTGTGTGTGTTTGATGGGGGAGGCAGGAGTTAATGTACTTTAGGCATAAGGTAGGGTATTTCCTGAAAGGAAAGAAAGAGACCAGAGGGATACTTCTCTATTTTGTGGCTTAAATTTCAACACTAGAAGCATTTGCATGTGAAAGGGCCGGGGATACCATGGCCAACAGAATTGTGTTGTTTTGAGACTTCAGTTCTTCTCTCCTGTTTTCATTCCACAAACATTTATTGAGCACCTTCTATTTGTCATTATAAAGGTGGAAATTCCTGCCCTCAAGTTGTTTCAGTCCAGCGGGAAAGGCAGATAAGTCAGCCATGTGTGTTTCCCATGCAGTGTGTTTCCCGCTGTGATGAAAGTATGGGGGCTATTTGGTTGCAGAGAAGAAACTCCAGCCCCTCCTGGTGGAGGCTTAGGGGGAACAGTTGAGGTTCTGGCCTGCGCTGATGAGGGAAAGGCCAGTAGGAGGGAGGCGGGTAGGCAAGGAAGGAAGGGCGTTGTGTGAAGGTTGGGAGGGCAGGGGCTGCTGGGTGGTAGGGTGGGGCCCTGCCGTGGAGGCCCAGCAGGAGGAAGCAGGGGCGACACCTCAGGGTGACTGTTGCTCCAGGGTGCTCAGTAAGGGCCCTGCAGTGTTGGGTTGGATCCACTTTCCACATAAGGGCTCCGCCTTTAACTGGGCCCCAAAAGCTACTTGATGATCCTCCCATTTCCTTGTCAACATTCCCATTCTTCCCCAGAATCTATTTCAAACCTCTGTTCTCAAATCACCAATCCCTTTACCTCAGAGAAAATAGTCATGAGCGCTCCCCTTCCTGCCACCCCAAGCTTCCCCACCTCAGAGGAAGAGGGGCACCCCCTCTTGTCAGAGTCTGGACCTAGCCCCTTTGGCCACTGCCCCTTTGCTCATCTTTGTTTCCTATTCTTCTGCTAGCTTTTTCCCAGCAGCATTTAAACCTGTTCAGGATTTGCCTCTCCCTCACAAGCATAAAACAGACATGCAACAAACCCGAACCTCCTTTTTCCCTTCCAGCTACCGCCTTCTTTGTAGCCAGGCTTCTCGGAGCGGCTTCGTTCCCTCGCCGCCCACTCCCTTCAGTTCTCTAGTTCTCCTCCTCCCCCACTCTGCTACGGACGAACATTATCACCAGCCACCTCAGTGCTAATTCCAGGGAAGGCTTTTCCGGCCCGACTTCACTTGACTTTTTGCAACATGGGACACTTTTGATCACTCTCTCTTCTTGGTGTCTTTTTCCTTCAGCTTTTATAACCTCACGCTCTAGTTTCCTCTTACATCTCTGACCTCTCACATGTGGCCTTCTCTTCTCTGGGTGTTTTCATCCACTCCCAAGGCTTCACCTATCGTGTTTATATTGACAACTCCCAGATCTATTTCCTTAGCTCATGTTTCTCTCCTGAGCTTCAGACACTCAGGTCCACTCAGATGCCTCATAAATACAAAATTCATCTTGTCAAAATACACCCTCCCTCCCACATGGGAGCCCGTGTAGCTCAAGTGCTTGAGTGCCGGTGTATCACATACGAGGCCCTGGGCCCTAAAATAAATCAGTAAATAAATAAATACATAAACAAACCCTTCTCCCCTCCCAAACCTGTCCCTCCCCCAGGCTTCCCTAACTGAGTGAACCACTCCACCATCCACCCAGTTGCTAAGCCAGAACTGTTTCGTTATCTCCTTCCTCTCGTTTATCCCTATGTCTAATCATTTAAGTTCTATCAACACCACCTATTGATATATTCCATCTATTCACATCTGCATCTCTCCATCCTCACTCTGCTGATTACCATATTTCTTATTTCACTAAGAAAGTAAAATGCAATCGGATGAGAACTTCCGCGTCTCCCCCCCCCCACCCCAATCTGCTATTTGGTACCCAAAAGGCCTGTTTTCCTTCCTGTTATGAAGGATGAACCATCCTTACTCCTCTCCAAGGTCAGTCCTCCAGCTTGGCATTGACTCTTACCATTATCTTTGTTCTACATTATCAGATTTCTCTTCCTACTAATTATTCCATTAACATACAAATATCTGTGAAATCGCCCTTCCTGAAAATATCTTCCCTATGCCTTTGAGCTACTCCGCTGTTTTCTTCCCTTTACTGCAGACTTAAATGAGCAGTTTAAGCTGGCCATCTCTGACTCCTCCCTTCCCATTCTCTTTTGAACTCAGTGCAATTAGGTATTCACCACCCTGGAAACAGCTCCTGTCCAACTCATCAGTGACCTTTGTGTGCGAAATCCAACAGCCATTGCCCAGCCATTGGCAAGTGAAGATAGGACGGGCTAAGGGCAACTGCTCTGTTGACTATATGCCGGGGAAGTGGCCTTCTTCAGCTTTGGGGCTGGAGCTGTTGCCCTGGGGGCTGCTCCTTGGGCTGCCGGGGGAATTCTCCTGAGAGGCACCTGTGTGCTCTGTTCAGACCCTGCCCTCTAGTGGCCAAGGGGCCCTTGCAGGCCTGCCCTGATAGGCTAGCTGCTGGAGCGAGCCCTGAAACACACTTGCCCCAGTAAAAAGCTGGTCTTCCCAGGGCTCCTTTCTCTCTATCTGGCTTTTGAATTATATCTTTCCCTGGAAGGAGAAGAGAGGAAGCCCACGAGGATCCAAACTAATGTCTGAGAATTTGAGACAGCACTGGTTTTGGAGTCACAAGCTCTGAGTTCAAGTCCTGCCTGTGTGTGGACAATATGTGTGACTTTGGACAAGTCTGTTAACTTCCCTGAGTCTGTATATCTTCATTTGTAAAATGGGGATTGAATATAATGCCTTCCTTATGGAATATCCTAGAGATCCCATAGATACGGTAGTAATGCACTTGGTAGTCTGGAAAGTGTTACACAAATGTAAGGCATTCCTCATGTTACTGCCAGAGAAGCCTCCTCATGGCCCCTTCTGAGTGTCCCTCAGGCAGTTGTAGGTGCCCAGTTCTCGTGGCTTACCAACTGGGTGGTAAAACATTGGGGGCTGAAGGTTGAGCTCTTTTTAGGAATGCTTAAGCTGCTTGTGGGGTGGTGAGAGAAGAGCCAGGGATTCGACTTCCAGCTTTACCACCGTGCTAGGCGCTGTGATCCTGGGCGATTCCAGTACTGTTTCAGAGTCTCTATCTGTATATTGAAGATGATGATATTATCCACCTGGAGGTAGGGGTGGGGTAGAGGACTGTTAAGCAGAAAGCTATATGAAAGAGTCTGGAACACGGTGGCTGCTCAGATACACATTTTAACCCTGCATCTTCATTCATTCAGGGCATAAAGGTAGAATCAGTGTTTCACTGTATGCGCAGAGGTTTGAGCCATGCCTTGTGGTGCTGGGGTTTTTAGAGAAGACAAGTGTGTGCTTTGAAATCACAGGTGCAGCACGAGGTACACCAGTAAAGGGAGTATGCAGGGAGTTTGGGCTGGTGTCGGCCAAGCTGTTTATATTGGTGGGAAAGCAGGGCATTCTTCCCTGAGGCGGGCTTTCCACAGAGGAGAAGCTGGACTTGAGAGAGAGAAAAGTCTCAAAGGCAAGGGAGAGATGTAAGGAAATGGCCTGCACTGAATCACTGCAAAGGACAGTGTTCATCAGAGAATTAATTTGGAAGGAAATAGAGTGTGAAAAGGCAGCAAGGCTTTCTACTCTGGGCACTGAGGCCTTAGAAATCCCGTCAGTGCTTCAGAGGCTCACCACGACCCAGCCTGGGAGCCACCTCAGGAAAGGCAGCCTGGGATGCCCCGAGGCCACAAATTGCTGAAGTTGGGAGGAACTTATTGAGTGTGTAATTAAGGGAAGGGTTGTATAACACTTGAGTAAGTACGACTTGATGGGGGATAAACCAGCTGGGCTTCTGGGGGACGAGAGAGCAGCCCTGGAGCTGTCAGTAACTGCAGCCAGATACGAGGTAGACCCAGCTTACCGGGGCCTTGTGGAGAGGTGGCTGGACGAGAGCAGGAAGAGGAAAGGCTGAAAGTGATTGCTACCCAGGTGAAAGCGTCCCAACATGCTTAACACCTTAGTGCCTCAGTTCTAGGAGTGAGGTGACATGATACAGCGATGGGAAAACCCCCTGGAAACTGAAGCTCAGAGAGGCTGTGACTTGGCCAAGGTCGCCTAACACGATGGAAAGTTAGTGGCTCCTCAGCGCTGATTGCCACTGTCTTTGTGGACCAGATGGGTATGAGTAGGCTGGATCCTGAGGATCCTGGAGCAATCGGGCATATTTGTAACTGGTTCAGTTACTATAGCCCAGCTCTCTAGTATGCAAGGCCCCACATCATAGGCCCCTGCCCATTCTCCAGCCTCATACCCTACCACACTTTTCTCACTCTCCCCCCAAATCTGGAGGCTCCTTCTTGCCATTCAGCTCTCAGCTTACATGTCACTCTCTTACGTGACAATATTTTCTTATCTGTGTGTTTATTGATTCTTACAGAGACTCAGTGGAAGCCCAAGCTCACAGGCTCTGGGGCCCGACTGCCTAGGTCGATGCTCTGTCCCTTAGGATCTGTATGACCTTGGGCAGGTCACTTAACTTCTCTGGGCCTCGGTATACTTAATCTATAAAGTGGAAATAATACTAGCATTTACCTCATAAGGTCTTGTGAAGAATAAACATATAACATGTTTAGAGCAATGCCTGGCACATAGGAGGTACTCAGTCAATATTCACTGTTGCGGTTTGTTCACTTTTATTATCCTTTGTACTCCCTCTGTAAATAGCAGGAACTTTTGTCTGGTTTATTCATTGCTGTGTGCTATTTCTTTAGCATATAGTTCACTCCTGGCACACAGTAGGGGCTCATAAATATTTATCGAATGAATTTGGTGAATTAATACAGTAACAAATTCAGTGGCAGGGAGGTGGATGGTAGGCCTCTGCCCTGTTGGATGTTTTTTCAATGATTTGCATAAAAATAATACAAATAAAGATACAGAGTGAAGACTGTCACATTTGCTGAAGCCACAACGCCAAGAAGAATAGCTTATTGAATGACTGGGTGGATGAGTGAATAAGTGACAGATGTGTTAGACACGTGCGTGCCAATATCTTTATGGCTCCTGGGCCAAATATTACAAGATGAAACTGAACCAGGGTAAATGCAGATCTTGGGTTAATGTTGATCTTAGAAATTCTAATCTTGGTCCTTAAAACCGATTGCCCACAGCAGAATTGGGGTTTCAGTTCTAGCAATCTGTGAATCAATAGTATGATGTGTTCCCCACACTCCTAAACGTGATACGGCTGCACTGATACCTGGAAGGAAGGAGACGTTGACCTGTTCTACCCTGCACAGCTCAGAGCGCAACCAGACAACTGTGCTCAGGTACGAGAGCCAGGCTTGGTAACAGCAATAGACAAACACGTCAGTTAGAGAAAAACCGACGAGGAGGAGCAGTTGAAGGGTCTGAGGACAAATCAAGCATTTGATTTATGTGGGCTCTGGGGACAACGCTCCCACCAGTACATACAGTATAAGCAATAGGAATATCAGTATTTCAGATCCATGTAAGTAAAATCTCTAAAATAATCAGAGCTGACTGGATGAATTGGGCTACCTTGGAGGGTTCTTGTCACTGGAGGATTTTGAGCTTACATTGGACACTTGGCCAGAGTATTGTGGAGAGGGTCATTGGAATAAATGGCCATTAAAGTCTCTACTTACTGTGAGGGTCTGTGATTCTGTGATTCTACAGCTTTCTTCAATTCCCTGTGAACAGTCTGAGGCTAAGTAGGCCTCATTTTGCTTTTCGTGTGGTCGAGGATGGGGTCTGGGCCTCTAATTTGATGATTCTGAACTTTAAAGAAGGAGAAGGGAAGTGCTGAAGAATCTGATGTCCCCAGTGTAACCCTGTAAAAAGTGTAGCTGCCATCACCTTGGGACACTTGGGCTTTGGGACTCCAGGGAATAGGAAAATGCCGTTCCACTGCTGCCCCCACCACCTCATATGGGGATTTCCACTCTGGTGCATCTTTCTGTAAAGCTTTTCCGTGCTACCTCTCAGTGTCCAAGAGAGCAACAAGAAGGTTACCCGTGTCTCTCTTCTGAAAGAAGGAACACAATTTCCAGCTCTAGCTGGAACTCTATTGCAGCCCAGCCAGCATGTCTCCTGAGTTTTCAAATTCACTCATTCGACCAGCCTTTACATCTTTTCTTTGCATTGCAAGCCATGAGGTAAATCTCAAAATGCTCTGATAACACAAGGTTAAATGGAAGGCTTCTACTAGGCATGTGCACATATATTACCTGATTCAAGTCTCACAGAAACACTGTGACACAGGTACTGAGATATCCAGTGTAAAGCAGCCTCAGTCAAGGATATCAAAGCAAAAGGTCCCGGGAGAGGCCAAAGCAGGACTCAGCCTCACACCTTTGACCTTGGGATCAACTTGGTTTTCTCTCCATATCCCCAGCTCTGTCCTCTGGGGTGTGGCTTCCCCTTTGCCTTGCCTCCAAGTGGTACCTTCTGCCTTTCACTCTCCCTTCCCCAAAGCTGACCTCTACCTGTGCTGTCACTCCTTTCCTGCTTCTTGTGGACCTTCCTGCCATCCAACAGGAAGGAGGCTTGTACCTCAAGCCCTCCCTCTCAATTGGTTGCTTCCTTTCTGTCTTAAAAACACTAATATTTTCATTCTCTTAAACTTCTCTTATTTCTGCTTTCCTTGTAGCTACCATATTATTATTTGCCTGGCACTGCCAAATCTACTGAGTATATATAACTCAGTATCTCTTTGCCTCTTTCACACCCAAATCCTCTTCCCCCATACTTACCCTTGCAATCTGGCTTCTATTTCTTCTAGTTTACCAAAAACTGCTTTCTAGGAGACCAATGCATCCATCAGTTTCAAGACCCTTTCTTAGTATCCTCACCTTCCATTTCTTGAAAGCCACTTCCCCTCCCACCCCAGGACTTACGCAACTCTATATACTTTGGTAGTTGTGCACCCTCCTCTGTGCCTAAATTATTCTTTATTTAGACAACCCTTATCAGTTACATGAAAGAGGAGGGCTAGAGCATTTCTAAGATTTCTTCCTAGTTTATGACTTTCAATTTCTTTTGCTGGAACTTCTTCCCCCTTCCTTCTGACTGTGCTGATCACTCATGACTTAGTTCTTGGCCCTCTACTTGTCTCTCTCTTCTCATGCCCATGGCGAGATAATCCATAGCCATTTCCATGCGGAGGAATTTACATCTCCATAACCAGCCCAAACCACTCACTTAACTCCTGGCTGCTTATTTCCAGTTATCCACATATAGATGCTACATCATCACTTCCTACTCTCTCAGCCCCCAATTTTTACCCATGATAACAGATGCTGAGGTGAGGTGGAATGGAGGGTAGGGAAGCTAAGGACTTTTAAGCTAATTCAGAGAAAAAAAAAATAATGAAGAAGTAAAAATTAGGCCCACTATCTGGGGGAAAGTCTTAATAAAGGAGAGATACAAAGTGAAACGAGTTAACTCCAAATTCTTTCTCTCTTTCCTAATAAATTTTTCCTAACAAGAAGAAAAATCTTCAAACCAAAACGCAGAACAAACATTGTTGGGAAAGATTGAAGCCTTAGAGAGGTAAGGACATAGCACCGGGTTGATTTTAGTAAGTTCAGACCTTCAAATCCAGATGCATAATACTCCAGAGTAGATAAAGAAGTTGTAGATGTCACTTCAGACAGTAATCTATGAGAAACTATGGTACTCTCAAATTTTTAGTCTCTGAGAGTCGAAATGGAAAGGCAAATGTGGCTTTAGTTTCTAAAACCCAAGAAATGATAGATTCCAGGATCTGAAGACTGGTGAGCTCCTTGATCCCTAGTAAAAGTCTGGAGTGGACTCTTAAACAGATAAAAGTCAGTGATCACTTAGGAAACAAAGCAGTAATCATCATTGGAAATCATTATTTAGCTAAACTATTTCCTTTCACATTTGGGTTAATAGACCAATAGATTGAAGATTCCCAAGGAATTTGATAAAGTCTTTCAGTCTAGGCTACGTTTCCCTATCCATATCATGCCTGCACTTGTAATCCTTGTTCAGTGTCTGACTTTTGGTGAGGACAGGGTGGGATCATCCCTGACCAGCTTCCCTGATACATCCACAGTTCCTAGCCTTATAGGTACTGACTAAAAGAATAAATAAAAGAATTAATACTCACTGGGTAGATGGAACATGTGAGCTAGGTATTAATAGGTAGAATTTTAAGTAACTGGAACAGTATCTTAAAATATTAATAACTTAATTGATTTCAACCTCAAGAGTAGCTCTAAATGGACCTGAAGACTTTATTCTAGGCCCCATCCAATATATTTATCAATACTTGGATGCAAATCTCAGCAGCTTTGCTTTTGGTACAAAAATTAGGAAGAACTAATACAAGGGAGTTAGAACAAGTTTCTAAGGACTTTAATATTCTGGAACAATAGACCAAAATGAGAATCAAAATTAAATAGGAATGAGTGTAAAGTTCTTAATTCAGGATAAAAAAATAAGCCACAAAGGTATTGGGACAATGGCTTATTTTATATGGAAAAGATTTGGGGATTTTCACTTCCTAAAATTTCAATGTGAGCCCATGCCAGGAAAAAAATAAAACAGGTAAACCCTTGCCTTTTTTTTTTTGCAAGGGAGTAAAGAGTTTATTAAGAAACTAGAAAAGAGTACACAGTCCTAGACATGGCCGCGGGCATTCTACAGGATGAGTCGTGCCAACCCTTGCCTTTTAATGGAACTGTGATCAATTAAATGAGCCTCACTGTGCACTGTACTGATCAGACAATACCGGGGCACAGAAGACTTTTTATTTCTTAATATCACACTTCCAAAGTATGTGTAAACTGTGATTAAAAACCAAAAGGACGGTTAGGGAACTCAAAACCAGGTTTCGTGGGTCTTGATCAATGGACCAAGGGATTTAGCTTGAGAAAGAGAAAATTAAGGAGGGACCTTATTAATTATTGTTTCCAGCTATCTGAAGGTCTGTTCTGTGGCACAAGAATTGGATTTATTCTGTATTTACTGCCAATAGACAAAAGCTAAAAGAAATTTGATTCCACATATGACAGAACTTTCTAAATATTAGAAATGCTGACATCAATAGAATGGCCTCCCGTTATTGGATGGCTCAAGAAGAGGTGTTGACCACTTCTCAGGGATGCTATAGAGCAGTAGGCCTGTCCCTTCCAGTGCCACAATTTTCTCTCTCTTTCAGTTTCTCAGTCCCAGAATCTTGACATCATGTTTGACTCTTCCCTCTTCTTTCCCCCAATATCTAATGAAATCTTGGGGATTCTTCTTCCACAGCTCTCTTGCCTTCACGTTACTCTCTGTTTCCTTTGCAGCAGCCTCACCTCTCAACTCTGAATGACTGCGTGCTGCCAATCAGCTCTTCCAGCCTTTGAGTTGTCCCTTGCTTCAATCCATTTTGCACACACTTGTCAGACTCATTTTATAAAATACTTATTTTATCATATAGTTCCCTTGATCAGGAGCAAAGAATTAGTTCTCAATTGCATCTCAAGATGAAATTCCTTTTCTTGACTTTTGGGGCCTTCCTTCCTTCTCTCCTTTCTCAATTTCTCATTCTGTTGCTGTCGGCACTCTTCCCTCAGCTTTACTACAGGCTCTACCTCATGCGTGACAACCAACATGAAATCTTTCCTGGCCACTCCAGCTCAGATCCTTCCTTGTACTCATTCATTTAATAAATATTTCTTGATCCCTCTTACAGCCCAGACATTGTGCTAGATGCAGGTAAACAAATGATAAGCAAGAAAAATTTGGTCCTTGACTTCATGTAGTGAGTGAGATAGAATAAATAATTGCTTTGAAGGAAACAAATAGGATATTATGATACAGAATTAGGGTGTGTGTATGTGTGTGTGTGTTGGGTGTGAGTGGGTATTTTGATAGGGTAATCAGAGAAGACCTCTCTGCTGTGGAGGTGATAAATAATTTGAGACCTGAGGGATGAGAAGGAGCCAGCCGCTGTGAAGGCTAAGGAACCAGTGTGTGTAAGGCACATTGGAGATACTGAAATTAGCAAGTGAGGGGATAATGCATGAGGTGAAACTGGAAAAGTGCCTGGGGCCTGGTGGGCCATCTTAAGGATTGTGGATTTCATATGATTGTGATAGGAAGTCATTAAAGGGTTTTAGGGAAGGAAGTGATGAGTATGATTTATATGTTTTATGATCCCTGGATATTATGAGAAGATTAGATTAAAGGAGAGCAAGAGTGGAAGTAAAGAGAACAGTTAAGAAACAAATGTAATAGAATCTATCACCTGTGATACAGGTGAAAGACAGTAACTTGAACTAGAGTAATGGAGAAAAGTGGATAGATTTAAGATATGTTTTTGGAAATGGACATGAAAGGACTTACTGATAGTTTTATATGAGGAGTACAGAATTAAGAATGACTCCCAGGTGTCTGATGTGAGAACTAGGTGGACATACATATATCATTTACTGTGATGAGGAATTCGGGCTTGGGGATTGGATTTGGGAGAGATTCAGTAGTTAAGGTTTAGGACATGTTAAGTTTGAGGTCCCTGCAAGACATTCGAAAGGCAATGCCAAGGTAGCAGTTGACTCTGCAAGTCTAGAACTCATATGAATAGGATGAGAGGAAGATATAAATTCAAGAGTTATCAGCATGTAGATGGTATTTAATGATTTGTGATGGTGGAATTAGAAGTGTGAGTAGAAGGCCTAGGACCAAGTTTAGGGCATGTCTGTATGCTGATTGGGATGATCTAAGGAATTAATAATATAGGAAGGGGTGGGAGCTATGATCACAAGAACAATAACTTCATTATGTATCTCCCTAGCTTGTCTTTATTGTCGAATTTAGTAATTATTTCCATGTGGAATATGACACAAAATATGGCAATGCTAAGAATAGAATATAGTCTTGTTCTGCAGTCATTACTAATACATCTCTCTTTAATGAGGTGTAGGTTCCGTGTAGGCAGCTATTATGCCTTCCTTATACTCCACTGTGCCCAGCAGGGTGTAAGGTAGATGCTTAATGTTTATTGAGTAAGTGGCGATAATACATTCTAATAAAAGTCCTTGCTAAAACTGTGGATTCTGTTACACATTGTTAAGGGTCAGATAATTTCTTTCCTGGGCCATCCTTTGTATGGATGTGATCCTTGTATTTCCTCATTGTCATTCAAGTAATGACAATAATATTTTAAAGACCTTGCAGGCACCAAGTACAATAAGAACAAAAAGTATTCTATGGATTCTTCAACAACCAAAAAATAAACTAATCTTCACTGAAGTATTTTGACATTTCAAAACAGGCATTTAATTATTTAGATTCCTTAGTTTATTAAAGGTACATACATGGAGAGAAAGAAGAAGATGGCAGCAGCAGAGTAGGGAGCTCTAAGAGTCAGCTTATCCTACAGGAGAGTTAGTAATCAGCCAGGATCTATCTAAATCATCTGTTTAGGGGGCCCAGGAGATCAGAAGAACACTGTGCACAACCATTGGAAGAGACTGGCCATCTGTGGTGAAGATCCACGAGTAGAACCCTCCACACTGCAGAGGCCAGTGACCATCACCCACTGGCAGGGCAGGCTGTCTTGGGAGCCACTCCCTGGCTGGAATGGGAAGCTCCATTTCCCAAAAACAGAGGAAGAGGAGACGGCTGGGCAGTGATTTTGGGTACTGGCTAGCAACTTCGGAGAGCTAGAGTCCAATTCCAAGTACAACCAATGTTTATACCTGGATAAGTCAGAAAGAAGCCAGCAGCCTCCATTTTAACTCCGTCCCCAGAAGGAGTGGATGTGGGGCCTATTGAAAATCACAGTGAATTCCCAGATGGTAGGGATCGGCATCTTTCCACTCAGGTCAAATTACCATTTTAGCCTAGGCTCCAATCCTCCTCCTCATAGGGGTGGAGGGTGGGCATAGCTTCATCAGTCTCTCCAAGCAGCTGCAGGCAGTTTCAGCCTGCTCAGCTTAGAGTACTGCCTGCAATCTTGGCCCAAGCCTCACCCCTGGCAGGGAAGAAAACTTGACATAGCTTCATCAGTTTTGGGGGCCATGTGGGCAGTCTCAGCCTACATGTCTCAGATTACTGCCCACATCCTTGGCTCCAACCCCACCCTGGAAGGGGAGAAAGGGCAAGAATCAGATGAAGAGTTGAAAAAATCTGATTGATTAAACATGAGCTACTATAAAGTTCCAAAATAAGTTGAACCAAGTGTTGAAGAGGGGCTTTAGCACAAAGCCAATCAAAAAGAAAGCCCTAGGCTAAAGAGAGGAACTGAGCCCAGAATAAATACTTCAAGAAAATCAGACACTGAGACACTAGCAAAAAATTACAAGCCATACTAAGAAACAGGAAGATATGGCTCAGTCAAAGGATCAAATTAAACCTGCAGATGACATAGAGGATTTGAGACAACTAATCACAGGTGTTCAAACAAATCTCCTTAATAAATTCAGTGAGATGGCTAAAGGGATTAAGGAGATTAAGAAGACACTGGGTGGGAAGCAGATGTGGCTCAAATGATTGGGCATCCATCTACCATATGGGAGGACCTGGGTTCGATCCCCTGGGACCTCCTGGTAAAAAAGCGAGCAGGCGAGC
>JAQZBX010065411.1:0-16317 GCA_029593785.1 Cabassous unicinctus | reverse complement strand
AAAGGAAAGATTTCTGGCATACAACATAGACCTTTTTTTGTTCTTCATTGTCACCCTAGAAGTGCTGATCTCATTATGGCTCAGCTCCTCATAGGAGTCGATATGCAGTATGTACAGGAGGCCATAGGACATAGTGCAAAGAGGTCTTATGGAAATGTTTTGGTAACAGATGGTGATGATGGTAGCATAGCACAACATTGTGAATGCAGTTAACAGCACTGAAATATATGTCAGAATATGATTAAAAGGGGAAATAGATTGCATGTATGCTTCAGAATACACATTTTTAAAAAAATTCAGGTAAACTACACTACACAGTCAACCCTAAGTTAAGCCGTGGACTTTAATTAACAGTACAATTATTAAAATGTGCTATCATCAGTTGTAACAAATGTTCCACACCAATGCAAGATGTTGGTGTTTTGGCATATATGGGAATCCTGTATTGTATGCATGATTCTTCTGTAAATCCACAATTTCTCTAATAAAGGGGAAAAAAATTATCAACATCTGACCATTACTTAATTGGCAAGACTATTCCCAAGTATTCTCTTATATGTATACTGAATTTCAGTTTTATTGAACTTGCGTGTCTCCATGACTTAAAGTTTCCAATATTAGAAAAATAATAACTTCCCACTTAATTTCCAAAGTTGAAAAATGTAATATAATTTAAGTAATAGTGACAAACAAAATAGTAAATCCTATTACCCCGAGAATATATAAGATCTCCTACTTATGTGTGTATTTGTACACACACACTCCTATCATACATGCATATAACTTCATTGAAAATTTTATTACACCACATTGCTATTTATGATTGTTATTCTTGAAAATAGGGCTTTATTTACCTAGAGCTGAAGTCAGATAATGGCTGAGGTTAGAATGGTGGATGTTGGCTGTCAGCTGAGATTCAGCATGGGACATCCATTAGATCGTATGCAGGTGGACTCTATACATGACCAGGGATTATTCACAGCATGATGACCTGATTCTAAGTGCAAGAATCTCAAAGAAGAGTCATAAAAATTTGCATCATATTTTCTGACTTGGCTTTGGGAGTTGTGAAGCATACCTCCCACTACATTCTATGTTAGAACTAAGTAACTGATTTGAACCTGCATTCAATAGGAGCAAATTAGACTTCAACTCTTAAAAGAATGAATGTTATAAGAATTTGAGTATTTATTTTAACTCCTCCAAACATAATTTCTATGCTATGTTTGTATGTGTATTCAGTTCATCACATCTAACTTAGTCCAATAGCAGACTTAATGTTTTCTATTCTCCATTCATTTATTGCACAATGTTTTCACAATGTGCCCCAAATTCCATTTTTTCCTTACACTACTGGAATATAGAATGGTTCCCTCATTATTCACAAAATGAATATTAACAGTTCACTTTGTCATTCAAATGTGTCTATAGGTTCCCCATCTTTAATTATGCTTTATGCTTGAGTGTGTAAATATATTTGCTAATATGCATTTCAAGTTTCTAGGCTCAAAGAGTTGTTGAATGTATCTATTTTTTTTTCTTTTAACACTGACTCACTTCCAGTCTACACTTAACTTTTTTTCTCTATTCCGGTTTTCAATCATCAAGAGAATTCTATGCAGCATCCACTTACTATGAACTTTCCTGGCACTCCCCAAAAAATAAATGTAATGCAGGATTACACTTCTTCACATTTAATAGCATTACCTATATATGGCTATTTTGTTTTGATTTTTAGTTATTTTCTTCTTTGTAAAGTAGATTTGTAATAATAAAAATATATTTGTAATAAATAGATTTATAACAGCTTTTTATCTTAATGTTTGTCTACAACATGCCATTTCTGTCACTAATAATTTTGAATATATATGATAAAATGTTCTCAAGATGAATTCCTCTATCATATATAAACCAAAGAAAAATAAGGGCCAAAACTATCCTACGGATTAGTAATATACTATTTTATCTCATGAATTTATTGAAAACTTTGACATATAATTGACATGCCATATAATTCACCCAATTAAAATGTACAATTTAATGGTTTTTAGTATAGTCAGGATTGAGTAACCATTAACACAATTAATTTTAGAATATTTTTATAACCATCTAAAAATATTTTACCTATTAGCGGTCAATTGCATGTTCTCCCAACACCTCAGACAATTTATTTTCTATCTCTATAGATTTGCCTATTCTGGAAATTTAATGTAAATGGAGTTGTAAAATATGTGTTATTTTTTGTGACTGGTTTCTCTCACATAGCATATTATTTTTAGAGTTCATCCATGATGTAGCATGAATCAGTATTTCATTTCTTTTTTTGGCAAAATAATATCCATATTTGGACATTTTATTTATCTATCAATTGAACATTTGAGGTTTTTTCATTTTTATGGCTAGTAGGAATAATGATTTTATTTGCAATAATGTGCAGTTTTATATGTGGCATGTTTTCATTTCTCATGGGTATATCCTAGGAATGAAATTCCTGGGTCATATGATCACTCAATGATTAAATATTCAAGGAATTTTAGACTGTTTTCCAAAGCAGATTCACCATTCCATTTTAGATTCATACCAGCAGTGTAGGAAGGTTCCAATTTCTCCACATTTTCACCAACACTTGTTTTTATGTCTTTTTGATTATAACTTTTCTACTGGATGTCAATTTGTTTGTCATTCTGGTTTGATGAACATTTTCTGGTGGCATGTGATGTTAACTACTCTTCTGTTCTTATTGTGTATTTATACATCTTTGTAGAAATGTCTAATCAGATCATTTGCCACATTTTAATTGATTTATCTTTTTTAATTTCGAGTTATTAGACTTCTCTAATAACTATATATTCTCTATATATTCTGGATCAAATTCCTTAAAGACATATGCTTTGAAAATATTTTCTCCCAATCTGTGGTTTATGTTTTCACTTTTTTATGGTGTCCTTTGAAGCAGAAAAGCTTTTTTTTAAAAATTTTGATACGGTCTAATTATCTGATTTTCTTTTTTCGTTTGTGATTTGTTGGTGTATATAAGATGTCATTTAACACAAGGTTAAAAATACGTACGCTTATATTTTCTTTAAGTGTTTTATAATTATAGCTCCTATATTTATCTATATTATACATTTTGAGTTAATTGTTGTGTATGGTTGTGTAGTAGTGGTCAAACGTCATTCATTTACTAGTAGATATTTATTTGGCCCAGGAACATTTGTTGAAAAGACTGTCATTTCCCCATCACATTTTCCTGGCAATTTCTATAGCTTCAATTGTTTCTTGCAAAATGTATGTTGAAATCATAACCCCCAGTATCTCAGTATGCAAACTTATTTAGAAATAGGGCCTTTGGAGATGTAGCTGGTTAAGTTTTGATGAAGCCATATTAGAGTAGATTGGTCCCTCAATCCAAGACGACTGGTGTCCTTATAAGAAGAAAAGAGTCACAGAAACAGAGAAACATACGACGGAGGCAGAGACTGCAGTTATGCAGCGACAAGCCGTGGAGCTCCAAGGATTGCCAGTCACCGACAGAAGGTAGTAAGAAACAAGAAACATTTCTTCATCAGAGAGCGTCATCAGAGAGAGTATGGCCCTGCCAACAACTTGATTTCACACTCTAGCCTCCAGAACTGTCAGAGAATACTTTTCCTTTGTTTTAAGTTACCAGTTTATGGTAATTAATTACAGGAACCCCAGGAAATTAATACAACAATCATGCTTAAATCCATTGAACATAATGCATTTATTTCTGCATTCTCAATTATATTCCTTTAAACTATGTGTCTATGCTTATGCAAGTGTATATGCAGTGTTATGCAGTTTGATATTGTTTATGAATTCCAAAAATACATATTGAATTATGTTTGTGAACTGGTCTGTTCCTTTGGGCATATTAGACTAGATTAATTCAGAGGTTTCACTTTTACTTGATTAAATAATGATTAAGGCTTTGATCGGGCCACTTCACTCACCTAATTGTTCTAGTAAGGACTTACATTGTAATATTGAATAAAAGTGGTAAAAGTGGAAATCCTTGTCTTGTTCCTGGCCTTAGGGGGAAAGCATTCCATCATTCATCATTAAATTTTATGTTAGCTGTATGTAATTCATGGATGGCTTTTAATAATTAAGGAAGTTCCTTTGTATTTCTACTTTGTTGATTGTCTTTATTTAAAAAGTTTGTTAGGTTTCATCAGTTTTCCACAACAAATGAGATCATGTGTACATTCTTTTGAGATGGTGCATTACATTGATTGATTTTGCATGCTAAACTCACCTAACATTCCTGAGATAAATCCCAGTTGGTCATGGCATATAAATCTCCTATTTGTCGTTGGATTCAGTTTGCTGGGATTTTCTTGAGGATTTTTGTGTCTATATTCATAAGAGATATTGGTCTCTTGTTTTCTTGAGATTATTTTGTATAGTTTTGGTATCAAAGTAATACAGACCATACATAATGAATCTGGAAGCATACTTTCTTATTTTATTTTTTGTAAGAGTTTGTGATGAATTGACATCTTCAAAATTTGGTAGAATTTAACAGTTAATCCATCTTAGCTGGAACATTTCCTTGTGGGAAGTGTTTTGATTGCTACTTCAATATTTTTACTTGTCATAATTCTATTCATATGATCTCTTCTTTAGTTGGTTTTGGTAATATACCTATTTCTAGAAATTGGTCATTTCATCTAGGTAATCTAATTGATTTGTATGCAATTATTCATAGTTATCCCCTTAAAGTCATTTTTATTTTCTATATGTCAATTGTAATATATCTTTTTCATTCCTGATATTAACAGTTTGAGTCCTCTCTCCGTTTTGCTTTTGTTTTTGTTTTTTTCTGGTAAGTCTGGATAAGGATTTTTAAATTTTATTGATCTAGTCAAAGAACAAAAATTGGTTTTGTTGATTTTCTCCATTGATTTTCTCCTCTATTTCATTAATTTCTGATCTAATCTTTATTATTTCCCTTCTGGTTGTTTTATTTTTAATTTGCTCTTATTTCTTCAGTGTTTTTATAAGCTTACCAACAATCCAGTGTTATATCATATTGAAATATGGTAGTGAATGTAACCTGTAAACTAAGAAACAAAAGGTACCAGCACATTACAGGAGTTCTACAAGTCATTAATAATTGGTCCATGTCATCATCATATATTATGATCAAAATGTCTCCCAAAGTGAAGTCATGCAGGTATGAGTGCTTCCATTCAATCTTCTCAAGTTACAAAACAGGAATGGTCTTGGTTACATATGGTTTCACTCTTTTGGTCATAGTTGTGGTAAGAGACAATATCATACTTTGCTGCTGAACATGCTCACCAGCTTTTGCCATATTCCCCAACCTGTTATCTACACAGGAGATGGTACAGAATCTCCTTTTGTCCATCAGGTATCTTATACTTCTTTAAAGTAATAATCTTTTTGTTTCAGGTTATTTTTTATATATTCTCATTTGGCAAGTACAGGCAATTTTGGATTAAAGGTAGATATAGGGGAAATGTACCACAGTCAGATACAATATCCATTTCTATAATGCACTTAGACAAAGGTGACTCCACTTCTTCACATAAAGTCTATTCAAACCTCCTGATTTTCATTCAGACATTCACATTAATCCCATTAACAACCATATCCCCATATCTTCCCAATCAAATGTAGTCCCATTAATATTTCATGGACAGTATTTGGAATAACAGCACATGGGTCTCTCTGCCAAGAAGTCCCAGAAGAAATCTCTTCTCCACTCCTGATCATTTAACCCCTTATGTGAATATATAGTTCCCGTGGGGAGCCAAGCTGAGGGACACTGACCCATTCACCAATCTTTATATTGATAGTTTTCAATTTTAGGTCAGGTTTCTCATTTTTGCCTTCCAGTTTTTTTTTTTTTTGTTTTTTTTTCCTTAATCCCTCCAAACTAAGATAAATAGAACATAT
Organism: Cabassous unicinctus; assembly: GCA_029593785.1. Classification (NCBI taxonomy): domain Eukaryota; kingdom Metazoa; phylum Chordata; class Mammalia; order Cingulata; family Chlamyphoridae; genus Cabassous; species Cabassous unicinctus. The sequence goes on along the minus strand of JAQZBX010065411.1, from coordinate 10,371 downwards.
GTATTTAAGGCCTTTTAATATGGGGAAACCAGCAGAGTCTCCCATCTTCCAACCCAACCTCAGGAAGTGCTGCCTGAAGACATTTGTTTTGACTTATCAATGTTCACTTTATTCATCTCGTTTCTTAATAGCTGCTTAAAGATTTCCACTCTTCTAGGATGAGTCTTCACACATTTTCCTGCAAATCACTGTAACCCTTTTAGCTATCTGTTGTTGTCACATTACTTTTCCTTTTGAAAGCAAAAATCTGAGCTTGACACAGTTTCAAAAACTCCCCTAACACTCTTTGTTTGCCAGGGCTGCGGTAATAAATATCACAGAATGGTTTGGCTCAAAGAACAGACATTTATTTTTCAGTTTTGGAAGCTAGAAATCCAAGATCAATGTGTTGGCATGACTTGTTTTCTCCTGGAGTTTGTAGACCCAGTAATCTTCTGTCACATGGTAATCTCCCCTTGTGTCTGATCTTCTGGTTGCACTTATTTATGGCTTCTGCTGACATAGCTTATTTGGTCTGATTGAGTCACAGTTTCTTCTGCCTTATAAGGCCTCCATTCATATGGATTAAGGCCCACCTTTATTCAATTTGGCCACATATAAACCTAATAATGACATATGCAAAGGTCTTATTTACAAATGCCTTCATATTCAGAGGAATGAGATGTATGTGGGTAAATATATCTTTGAGTTTATGTTAACTATATCTTTGAACTTTTTTGTTGTATAAATTAATGTTTTTCATAATAACTTGGCCAGTTTTCAGCCATTATTTCTTCAAAAATTTTTTGCTCTTTTCCCTTTCCTTCATACTCTATCATGTATATATTGGTGCACTTAAGTTTCCCACATTTCTCTAAGGTTCTGTTCATTTTTCTTCATTTATTTCCCCTTTTATTCAGATTGAATAATCTCTATCGATCTATCTACAAGCTTACTGATTCTTTCTCTGATATCTCACATCTACAGTTAAGATATTCCAGTGAAATTTTCAGGTCAATTACTTTACTTTTCAATTACATGATTTTTATTTATTTCTTTTTATAATTTCTACATGTTTTATTGATCTCCTTTATTTGATGAGACATTGTCATCATATCTTGTTGGTATGTTATTTATTTTAGTTATTTGAAGATATTTACAATAGCTGCTCTGAAGTCTTTGCTAATTCTGGATCTGGGCCTTCTCCAATACAATCTCTGTTGCCTACTTTATTTCCTCTATAAGGAGAACAATTTCTTGTTTATTTGTATATCTAAAATTTTTCATTAAAATTTGGATATTTTAGTATATTGTAGCAATTCTTGATTCTGATATATCTCAGAGTTTTTCTTGTTGTTTTTTGATTGTTTCATTTTTGCTTATTGATTAGGTAGACTATTTCAGTTAAAGAATTTTTTTTAGCAGCGTGTATACTCTGACGTCACTCTCCAGAGCATGCATTTTTGGGCTTATACACAGTCACCATGTGATAACAGTGGTTTTCACAGGGCTGCCTTTGATTGTCTCCTTTTCTGACATCTCTGTTTATCTCTCTAACTCTCTTGGTATCATAAACATCTGTTAACCTCCACTAACTTTTACTAATTTTTCTATTGTTTTTTGAAAATGCCCTCAGGCATATATTGCTTTACAATCTGATCCATTTCAATTAAGATCCCTATTATGAGTATTCTTTTAAGTTCAGTCTGGTTTGTTCTGATTCCAGGACATCTCTTTCCCTGGTCCCCTCCAATAAATTTCTAGCTTCTGCAAACTCAGTTCCCTTGGGGGAGAGCCTCAGAGCTCTGTTCCTAATACATGCCTAATTCCCTGGGCTAAATCTCTGGTGCCACCACTTGTTGCTGGGATGCATATTGAAAACTTTGAATTCTGTGAATCTTGTGCCAGAAGGAGTGTGGGCCAATAGGTTCTCAGGAGGGAAGTGGTACCTATTGACTCTTTCATCTCCCTTCTTCAGTACATTTTAAAATGAGAAGTCTAATTCTATAGAGGAATATTCTACAACACTAGTTCAATGATCTCAATGTTTCTCAATAAATATAAGGGTAATTTTGGCATAATGTTTTGGTTTATTAGATTTGAAGAGAACAATGATATTTCAGTTAGTGAGTCATTTTATTAAAGCAATTAATATTATGTTATTATATTTAATCTATTATCTCCAAAGTAAATCTACTTAAAACCATGCCTTTTTAATTTACTGAAAGTCTGTTTATTAAATATAATGATCCTCCATATATCCAGACAGACAAGAGTCATAAGGTATGATTGTGCAATACCTGCAAACCTAGAAGATAAAAATATAGCCAAATTATTACACAGATTGGTAAACTGAGGTACAAAAAGATGAACTGCTTAGCCCAAGGTGAGATATCTAGTTAGTAACTAAAAATATGAGCTTATGAATCTAAGATATGTTCTCTTCCCACTATACCACTCTGCTTTAACAAAATATAGAACCACTTCTCTTTCCAAGGAACAAAAATAATTCTGTCATTGTTGCCTTTTAGAAAATATATAGATGACATTTCATCTAATTTATTGGCTCCAGGGAGTAATCCATCATTAAGAGAAAAGAACCATATAGCTTTATGAGATTACACATGTAGTGATCAATAGCTACTGGCTACATTATTTCTTTCACTTTTATTGCTCTGAGTATTACTAGAGAAGTCAAAAGATTGTAATTTATTGGCAGCAGAGAAGGGATACTTTATTCTGCATCTCTTGGTAGTTTATGATGTTATACTATAAAACTATGATTGGTGAGTTTGGAGGGAATTTTAGAAGGTACAACAAAATGCCTATGAAGTACTAAATTCCTTTTTAGGAAATCCAGAGGTAAGAAAATATCTATTGATATATTATTTCTCATAGATTTAATCTATAAATGTAGAGTGACATAAAAAGTGAATGATATAGTTTGTTAAATGATATCATGACTTTAAATGGTAGAATGTTTTGAAGCTGTATTTATCCCAGAAAATATGTGTTCTTAAGTGTGGTCCATTCCTGTGAGTGTGGTTCCATTGTAAAAAGACCATTTGATGAAGTTACTTCAGTTAAGGTGTGACCCACCTCAGTCAGGCTGGGTCTTAATCCTATTAATGGAGTCCTTTATAAGTGGAAAGAAATTCATACAGGGAGAGAGAAAGTCTCAGGGAGCAGCCAGAAGCTGAACATCAGTGGAACCCAGAAGAGAAGAGAGAGACCAGGGACACTTCCATGTGCCTTGCCATGTGACAAGTTAAGGAACAAGAATCCTCAGAATCCAGCCCCAGAATGCCACAGTTGTGCAAGGGAAAGCATTGCTTTGATGGTGCCTTGATTTGGACTTTCTTTTAGACTTAAAACCAGAGCAAATAATTTCCCATTGTTTAACCTGACCCATTTCAAAGTATTTGATTGAGCAACCAAGGAAACTAAAACATGTGGCTATTTAATTCAGTAAATCAGAACCCTCTATTTCCTTTTTTCTACATTTTAAGAGGGGGAATCCTGTGCTCTTATCCAAATTGAATTTCTGAAAAAAAATTAATTCAACTTCACATCACTCTTTCATATTGTCATATTTATCATGTGCATGGTTTAGTTTCTATCTTTCCAAGTAGGTCAGCATTCAATATTTCTTCTACTTTCTTCAGATCAATTAAGTATGTCTTCCTAATATACTCTGTGTTTTGAATAAAATTCAATATAACAAATGATTTCCATTATTACATAATGCATTAGCTGAGTAAAACCCTTTTTGTAGCAAGATGGTCAGTACATGTTTTGGAATGAATAATCCTAGAAGCCAGAAGTGAATGTGAACCACATAAACGTGCCCTTATAAAATACCCCTAAAGTCAAATTCCATGTATCCTTAATTTACCCTTATTGATATCCAAAAGATACATGTAGCCCAAGCAAAATGTAATTGTGGGAAAAACTGGCAGAAAGAAATAGCAGTGTTAGCTAATTGAGGTTAAAACAGGTTATTTTGTAAATTATGCAAAGCTTATGACCATCTGAACACATAATCAGGGCCCCTCCTCCTCCATGAGAAATAGAAGTACTAAAGCTTAATCTTTATTAGTTTTCTGCTAAATCTGCTTCTGCTTCGATTCCCTCCTTGACACATCCGTACTCTTCTTCTGCCTGAATGATGACTCCTATCTTCTTTCATGTACCCTAAGAATTTGACTTCTTCAGTTGCTTCAATCAAAATGTATTGTTCTATAAGTTTGCAGGTATTGTACCCAACAGTAATGATGTATGCCTTATATTGTTCATCTTTTAAAATATATATATCATGTCATATATTATTTTATTATTTTCTTACTTAAACTTTTCCATGATATTCACTGTTATCAAAATAAATCTAAATCCCTTTTCATGGTTTGCAAATCCTAGCATGATCTGGCATCTCCTATCCTTATGACCTCATCTCTTACTTAGCATATCCCTTATTAATTATTCTCCTCATGCTAGTCATCTTTATGCTCCATGAAAAACCCAAACTTGCCTCTATCTCCTGTTTTTTTTTTTAATATTTTTACTTCTTCTGTTCTGGAAATCTCTGCTCAGTTGTTCACAAATCAGGCTTCTGTTTGCCTTTCATACCTAAGCATTGATGTCCTCCTAGGAATGCTGTCTATGACTACCACCCCAATTATCCTCTACTAATTTATGTTAAGTAGTGCTTAGACCAATTTGAAATTATTTTTGTTTATGTATTTATTTTTATTTTTATTTTAAGGGCAAGGCATTTTCTGTCTCGGTCAGTATTTCTCTTGTACCCACATCAGTGTCATGAACTCTGTTGTCTCTTAATAGGTGTGATTTGAATGAATGAATGAATGACCTTGGAATTTGGAGAATGGAAGATGGTGTAATACCTGATAAAAATGAGTGGGAAAAAGCAAAGTTGAGAAGATTTTTATAAGGCAGAAAGTAAAGAGAAAGGATAATACAATGAGTAGAATAGATTGTTAAACAAGTGTGCCAAATTTTACCATTTTTCTATCGTACTAGCATTTTTCTTGATACTTCAAAATGAGTTGGATAAATCAACAGGAAATTATATGAAATAATTTGTGATCTTCTGATACTAAATTTTAAACTATATGCCTGGGATTAAAAGGGGAATGATATGGACTGAGATTTACAACTTTGAGATCAGATAACGAATTAATGATGAATTAATTTTAGGACTTTCTTAATATTTTGAATTTTAAATACCTAGATAAAAGTTTAGGAAAAGGAATCAACATTTGTGGAATCTGTGGCACTTATTCTCATTTCAATGGATCTAATGATTTCATTAGAATTTTTAAATTGATTTTTTTCCTCCAAAGTCATATAGTGAGAAAAGAGAAATTAGATTTTCAGAAAAACAAAAATTGTGTTTGCAACATGCATGTGAACTTTGTAAAGGTTATAAAACAGGCAATTATGCCTAGTGGAAATATGAAGAGAATCATCATATGATATTAATACATATATAATAAATTAAGAGTTATGATTGATTCAGCTAACTGCAAATTGGAACAAGCCTAAAATAAAGTTCATAAAATTCAAGTATGTTTTTTTATTTGTTGTGGTTGTTGGTTGCTTTCTTGTTTGTTAGTTTTATTTTTGCTATAAAGAAAGTTTTAATTATTCAACATTAATACCATTAATATAACTGTGGAGTGTTATTTAAGATATTCTCTTTGATTAACAAAATTGTTAATGGAATAGCATAATTCTTGTCCTCCTTAAGAAAAAATTATGGGTATGAGCCTCTGTCTACCATAATACCTTTCCACTATCCCTTTTTTTTTTATACTTTGATATTTCCAGGCAGCAAAGCATTCTATATTTAAAGTTTGCTTCACTTACACTTCTCATTTATGAAAAGTTGATTCTTTGTCAGAGCAATTTGCAATTCCTCCTACATGATAATGTTCCTATAGTGTAGATCTTTTCATTGATACCTTGCTCTCATTAAATGGTTTACTTTTCTTTCCACTTTTAGCACTACATTATTTTACCGGATATGGAATCATAATGTCTTACTCTCTGAAAGGGTGACTGTCTTAAATTGTAATTCATCTTAGACAGTGGTTTAGATAGCTCAGGGCTTTATATTTTTATATGAATTTTAAAATCAGTTCACATTTGCAAAGAAAAATGATATTGATTGGTATCACGGTAAATCTGTAGGTCAATTTGAAGAAAAGTCATATGTGAAAATATGTAGTCTGTTAATCCATGAATATGGAAAATTTCTCCATTTATCATTTATTTAGATCTTCTTTAATGCCCCCTGATAAAGGTTATAATTTACTTACACATTCATGCACATGGTCTTACATATAATTTATTAGAATTTTTCATTGATAATTGAGATTGTTGGAACATAACAGAAAGACCCTTTATGGTCACGGAGGATATGAATGCAATAACTTTAGAAGGTGCTAGTTCCAATAGCAATTTTCTTAAAAATGTACCTGGGAGATTTGCAGAGCAATAGCTCTGAAAAAAATGATATCTTCCTAAAATTTTCAGTGTCTATATGTTTGCTCCTGGTATATTGAAATGTAATTGATTTGTTATATTGTATGTTTATCTATCCAGCACTTTGCTCAACACTTCCACAATGATAAGTTCCTGTAGAAGATTCTTTTGAATATTATAGCTATGCAATCATAACCTATAAATGTAAAAAGATTAATAAGGCATACATTTTATTCATGTTTTCCTCCTTGGGGTTGGGTGTCAAACTTGTGCTATCCTTAAACAAAAAAAGTAGTATTTTAAATTATTTTTTTTTATTTCTAATCTGTATTTTTTTTCTTTTTTTCTTTTTTTACTGTGGCTAGTACTTCAATGACAATATCAAATAGGAGTGTTAAGAGTGGATATCTTTGCCTTATTTTCAACTTTTGTGTTAATCTCCAGTCAGTCATCATTATATATGATGTTAGAGGTAGGATCTAAAGTATACAGTGGATGGTGTTTAGTGTAATCACATAGTTGTGCATTCATCACTTCAATCATTTTTAGAGCATTTTCATTATTCCAATAATAATAATAATGATAAAACAAAAAACAAACAAAACTCATCACTACTCAATCTCTCTATGCTCCCCCTGCTGTACAAAGCTGCTATTCTTTCCCCTTCTCTCAAGTATATTTGTACTTATATTTTGTAAAAGCAGTCTTATATATGCAATATCACCATATTCATAATTTATATGAGGTTTCACTATATTAGACAGTTCCATGCTACATTTTTTTACTTTTCTTCTAGTAATATAAATGACCTTAGACTTACCCTTTCAACCAATGTCATAAACATATAATAGCTCTGCTAGTTACACACATTATGATGTGTTTTCACCATCTCTATTCATTTCCAAAGATTTTAAAATAAACTTTAATACCAATTCTGCACAGATTAACCCTCAGCTTTCCATTTTCTACCCACATTCGATTTTCTGGTGATCCATTGTGGCAGTTTGATATAATTTATTAATCCCCACAAAAGAGAAAAATTCTGTTTGTAAACTGGTGTGTTCCTCTGGTTGGGATGTCTTTTGGTTGTAATGAATTCAAAAGGTTTTAAATTTACTTGATAAAAGATTAGGGCTTTGGTTTGACCATATCAGTAGGGTGTGACTCAAGGTTGAGTCCCTGTATTAGTCAGCCAAAGGGGTGCTAATGTGAAATACCAAAAATGGGTTGGTCTTTATAAAGGGTATTTATTTGGGGTAGAAGTCCACAGTTACCAGGCCATAAAGCATACGTTTCTTCCCTCACCAAAGTTCATTGTCACGTGTTGGAGCAAGACAGCTGCCGACATTTGCCCAGGGTTCAGGCTTCTTGGGTTCCTTTCTTCCCGGGGCTGCGTTTCTCTCCGGGCTTAGCTCCTGTTTCCTCCACAAGGTTAGCTGTAGGCGATCAGGCGAACAGCTCGCTTCTCTTCTCCTGGGGCCTTCTTTCCAACATCAAAGCTGATTCTCAAAGACTGCTTCTCAAAAACCGTTCTTGCCATGCCTTTTATATTTGATTCCCCACCCCCCAAGGGGTGGGGCTCAACAACCTACTCATAACCTAATCATGCCCAGATTAACAGATCAGTTTACAAGCATGATCCAATTATATTTTTGGAATTCATAATTACATCAAATTGGCCAACCATTACAGTCCCCATCCTGTTTTGGGGGGCTGATAGAAACAGACACTCACAGTGGAAGAAGAGAAGAGAACTTTGTCAGTTTTCATCCTGTAGCCCCAGGGCAAGCCATTTGCCTGATATTTTGCAGCTGATATATGAAGCCCTAGGAGACAAGCCCTATGCCAAACTAGAGCTGAGTTCAGAAGAAGCTGGGCTCATGGAGCCTTAAGAGGAAGAAGCAAGGAGAGACCAGGCAGAGATTGCCAGCTATAACTGTTGGGGAATTTGATGTAATTATGAATTCCGAAAATATAATTGGATCATGCTTGTAATCTGATCTGTAAATCTGGGCATGATTAAGTTATGATTAGGGCATTGACTGGGCCACGTCAGTAGGGCGTTGAGCCCCACCACTTGGTGGGTGAGGAATCAAATATAAAAGGCAAGGCAAAGGACAGAAGAAGCAGTCTTTTGAGAAGCAGTTTTGATGTTGGAAAGAAGGCCCCAGGAGCAGAGAAGCAAGCCATTCGCCTGATGGTCTACAGCTGACCTTGTGGAGGAAACAGGAGCTAAGCCTGGAGAGAAATGCAGCCCCGGGAAGAGAGGAACCCCAGAAGCCTGAACCCTGGCAAACGCTGGCAGCTGTCTTGCTCTAACACGTGGCAATGGACTGTGGTGAGAGAAGAAACTTAACGCCTGGTTAAGTTACGCCTGGTAACTGTGGACTTCGACCCCAAATAAATACCCTTTATAAAGACCAACCCATTTTTGTTATTTCACATTAGCACCCCTTTGGCAGACTAATACAGAATTTGGTACCAAGGAGTGGGGAAGTTCTTTTGTAATTACCAAAATCTTGGAACGGTTTTATAAATGGGTAAGGGGTATTTTTTGGAGAAATTGTGAAATGCTTGATGGAAAATGTCTAGATCACTTTGAAGAGACTGTTGATAGTAAAATTGATGGTAAAGAGACTTTCTATGATGCCTTAGAAGTAAATGATGAAACTATTATTGGAAACTGGAGGAAAGGCGATCCATGTTTTAAAGTTGCAGAGTACTTAGCAAGATTAACTACTGGTGTTATATGGAAGACAGAATTTGAAAATGGCGAACCAGAGCATTTAGCTGAAGAACTTTCCAAGGTAAACTTGGAAAACTTGGCTTGGCTTCTCCTTGCAGCTTATAGCAAAATGCTAGATGAGTGAAATACACTAAGGACTGAACTTTTGGGCACAAAGAAAACAGAAACTGATTCTGGAACTTCCAAGTTTCTGGAAATCAAATTCCCAAATGAAAATGCCCTATTTGAAGACTTTACTAAACTTGGAACTTGTAAATCAGATTTGAAGATGCAGTTATCTCAGAAAGACTTGTGGAAAGTCTTACTGTCTGATGGCTTGGACCCCTGCTTCCTGGATGCTAAACCAACAAAGTTTTTGAGAGAGCTGTATGAACAAAACCACTGTCAGCTTGGACAAAAGAGAACATGGAAAGGAGAGATTGAAGGAGAATCAGCTTTAAGAAGAAAACCGTGGAAGCAGAGATCTGGACTTAAGACATCTCCTTGGGCCAAGAGATGAGCCCCACCTATGTGTACAGAGAGGGTGAGTTTGCCCCTGCAATTGAGGAGGGTGGATGTTCCTACCCGACGTACTGAGAAAGTTTTGATGCCCCATGGTGCAGAGAGGGTGAGTTTTCCCCAGCAGTTAAAGAGGGTGGATGTCCCCACCCAATGTTCTGGGAGAGTTTTGCCACCCCAGGGTGCAGGGAGGGTGGAGCACATTCCTCAAAGATTAGGGCAGTTAAGGTTAACACCCCATAGTTCTGAGAGGGGTGTACCTGTCCCCCATGGATTAGAGAAGGCAGGTGGTCAACCCATTGCTCTGAGAGGGTTGAACCTGTATGCCAAAGATTAGGGAAGGCCAGGTGGTCAACTTGTTGCTCTGAGAGGGTTGGACCTGTATGTCAAAGGTTAGGGGGAATGTTTTCTTCACCTCACTGTACTAGGGGAGCTAAGACTCTAACCCAAAGATTGGGTAAGTTGTGGCAAACACCCGGATACTCTTGGAGGGTGAGGTCTGGAGCTTGGTCGACACCCAGATGCTTGATGAGGGTGGAACTAAGAAAATGGCCATTGGGTAAGCCTGTGGAAGGGGTGGATTCCCATGAGGCCCCAAGGAGAAGAATCCATCATCTTAAGAATGACTCTCAGACTTTGAAATC
>JAQZBX010065410.1:0-16308 GCA_029593785.1 Cabassous unicinctus | reverse complement strand
TGAATTACCTGGTCATTGAGGAGGGACCTGACCTATGTCAAGCTTCTCTGTTTGTAGGAAATTAAGAAATCATGTTTGGCAAAAGCTTAGGACTTAATAAGCTGGAAATTTGAAGCAGCAGTCTCTTCAGAGTCACAAATGAAAGTGTTATTCTCTGTGCTATCTCATTAAAATAGACTCTTTAGCCCATTTTTCCCCTTTGTGAATTAAATTTTCAGAAACAGACAGTTGAGACCCAAGGTCTTCTCCATGGCAGGGAAGAGTTTTTGTCTCTTTCATAGCAAAGAGCTTCCAGGGACCAAATATATGACAAAAGTAGAAGAAACACTTTTCTTAAGCATTCACTAACAGAAGCATCATTTTGTTATTTATATTTTACTTTTACATAAAAAATATCCACCAATACCCCTGCATTTTTCCATCTGAAAAAATAATATTAGCATGATTCATATCCTTTATTGAGGGGGGAGGAGGGCTACCAAGGAAATTATACTGCAGTTGGTATAGATAAACAGTGATAAATCAGAAAGAAGGTCTAGAATCTTGCACCCTCTTGTGGGCCAGAATTGTGAGGCTGTGCCCTCCAGGTTTGTGCACCTTTTAGAAAACCAAAAATCAGAGCTGGAAATTAACCTCATGAGAGCCTCTGAAAGACAAATTTTATCCCTCTCTAGTGGCCCCCTAACTCTTGACTGTTCACATCTAAGCTGGTGTGTATGCAGACTTTCCTCTGAAAGTGGAGGCAAATCTCACCTGTATGACCAGTAGTGGACCTCTAATCTGAGAGTAGAAGTGGATTAGAAACCACTAGCATGCAAAGAGATTAAATTCTTGTCAGTAGAGACTTTTGCATCTGCTGCAGTGCCACCCTCAAAACAAAATGTAGCCAAAAGTGGAATTATATCTAGAGTTAAGATCCACCAGGGATGCCTCCAGTGTAACTCTTGAGCCCAAACAGCAAATGGCCATTGATAAATATAATTTTAAAGCACTTTGGGCTAACAGAATTTATCGTGTGATTTTGTACAGATCCCTATATCTATAACCCTTTAAACAAGCAGCATCCTTACATGTAACAATCTATTTAAAACTTTATTTTAACTTGTTATATCACATCTTAAGAAAAAGAGGTCTATATTTAAAGTATCTACTCTATAGGATATACTCCTTTTACTTTCTCTAAATTTAATTTTTCACTAAAGCACCAAAGATTTCACCTCCTTTTAATGTACTGGATATGGTAATCTAGTCTATGTTGAATCTTCCCACAGCCTACTTTCATTTGCGATATTTTTACTTTCCAGCATATTGGTTTTAGAATTAGGTCTGATACCTGCTAAACTTATGCAAAGAGCAACATAAGTCTGATGAAAATATAATAAAATCTGATCAACTATGTACTTTTGTGCTAAATCACCTGCATACAAACCATCAGGGAATGGTTTTTTGAATATTACCTCCAAATATATCCTCAACCCAAATACTTACCACCACTTCTAGTTCTCCCACCCTAGTAAAAAGCACAGTCACCTCCTGCCTGAATTATTTTGATAGCTACCTAGCAGGTCTCTGCTTCTGCTCTTGCCAATCAATGTTTTCAATTCTCAACACAGCAGCAACATTAATCCTTTTAAAACTTAAACCTGATTATAATGTTCTTCATTTGAAGTGTTAGCCAAAGAGTTTAAAACTAAATGCCTGTTTGGCTCTTTGCAATCTGGTTTCTGACCTTATTTCCAATTCTTTTACCCCCTTACTGTCCCTGCTCTAGTCACACTGACTCCCTTGCTGTTTTAAACATTCTCTCCTTAGGTGTTTGGGTTCACATATCCATTCCCTAGATTGCTCTTCCCTCAGAGAGTTGCATGACTAACTACCTAAGCTCCTTCCTTTTTTGCCCAAATGTCACCTTTCAAATGAACCATACTGAACCTTCTCTTTGACTTCTGATTTTTATTATTATTATTTTAAGATCCTGATTTTTTTATTTAAAGACTTGCAGGTTTAAAGAAAAATCATGCAAAAAGTACAGAGTTCCCAAATCACATAAAGTTTCTCCATATACTTAATATTTTGCATTAGTGTGGTACTTCTTTTAAAATTAATGAAACAATATTATTGTAATTATACTATTAACTCTAGTCCATAGTTCATATTATGGTTCACTGTTTATGTTGTACAGTCAAGTGCTTTTCTTTGTTTTTTATTTAGTAACGTGTGTTCATTTCTTTGCTAAAGTTACTTTATTTGCTCTGGGTGTACAGAACAATCATGCATAAAATACAGGATTCACATAAATCACCTTATTATTACCATCTTGCATTGGTTGCTATAAACATTAGGGTACAAATATTTGAGTCCTTCCTTTCAATTCTTTGGGGTATATACCTAGTAGCAGGATTGCCAGGTTACATGTTAGTTCTAGCCTTAGCTTTCGGAGGAACCAGCAAACTGGCTTCCATAGTGGCTGTACCATTTACATTTAACATTGCCACCAACAGTGAATGAGTGCTCCTATTTCTCTGCATCCTTTCACTTTTTATTTTCCATTTTTTTAATAACAGCCATTCTGATGGGTATGAAATATAGATCATTGTGGTTTTGATTTGCATTTCCCATATGACTAGGGGAGTTGAGTATCTTTTCTTGTGCTTTCTGGCCATTTGCATATCTGCTTTGGAAAGATGTCTATTCAAATATTTGGCCCATTTTTCAATTGCATTGTTTGTCTTTTTGTTGTTAAGTTGAAGGATTTCTTTATATGTTCTGAATATTGAACTTTTATTAAATATGTGGTTTCCAAATATTTTCTCCCATTTTGCAGGTAGCCAATTTAATGATAAATTATTCTGATGCACACAAGTTTTTAAAATTGATAAGGTCCCATTTATCTATTTTGTTTTCTTTTGCTTGTGCTTTGAGTGTATAGGTTAAGAAACCAGGACACAAGCTCTTGAAGATACATCCCTAGATTTTCTTCTAGACGTTTGATAGTTCTGGATCCTAATTTAGGTCTTTGGTACATTTTGAGTTGATTTTTGTGTAAGGTGTGACACAGAGGCCCTCCTACTTTTTGCAAATGGGGATCCAATTTTGCCTGCATCATTTTTGAAGGCTATTCTTTCCCAATTCAGAGGTCTTTGCCTCCTTGTCAAAAATCAGTTGGCCATAAATGTGAGGGTTGATTTTGGAGCTCTCAATTCAATTCCACTAATCTATATGTCTATATTTATTAGTTTTTGTCCTCACCTACTATAATGTAAGCTCCATGAAGGAAGGGATTTTGTCTCTTCTCTTAAGAATCCCAAATACCCAGAACAGTATTTGGATGTATAGCAGGTTTTAAAACAAATAATTCTTGAATGAATGACATCAGAAACTACATTGTCTATAAACATTACAGAAAACATTAAAAACTTTTTGGTGGACAAATTTAATAATTGAGAATTTTCTTTTCATTTTGCATGACTTCTTTATGTGTGTGTATATGTGCACCCATATACACATGGAAATTATATGTTTGTGCGTTTATAAATTTGGGGACACTTTCATGACTTGATTTGAATACTTAATTCATACCTGCATTTTTTCACTTCAATTTTATGTTGTTGTGCTTTCTTACATACCAAGGGTGATAGTCAGAGGAATACCCTTACATTGATTGACTCTTCTTTGGATCTATTCAGAATTGCAGCTTTAATTCTGATCAGTAAATATGGAGCCAAATATGGAGGGAGGAAATGAAAAACACATTTTATCACAATTTCATCAGAAATGCATACCCTTTCCCACCCAGCACCTCCTGTTCCTGTAATTTTTGAAACTTGAGAAAAGATGAAAAGGGAATGATCTGGTTCGTTTTCCCCTCTTTTGTCCTCTTACACTCATCCTGAGCTCTACTCCAAACTCATCAAGCTTTCCTGAACACCAATTCATAGAAGGGGAAATGAGGGCAAAATGTAGAACAAGTCTAAATGTAAGAAGAGAAAGAAAGATCAGAGTGAGACTGATCAATTCCGGTTCCTTCCTGTCAGTTTACTAAAATCATATCTTCTTCTTGACCCCTGTTTAGTTAAAGCATTTAATGCTGGTTTCATAACAAATAAGTCCAAAATCTCAGTGGTTTAATAAAACAAGTTTATTTCTCACTCAGACTAAATTCATTTCAGGTTTTCTTGGTTAGGAAGCTCTATTTGGTTGCTTACCTCCAAGAAGTTATTCAGGAATCTGTGTTCTTTCCAACTAGTGATATCACAATCATTAACATACAATATCAAGATCTCAAGTGAAGGTGAAAGAGCTTAAGGAAAGCACACCAAGACCTACATAATGTTAATTTACACATTCCATTGGCCAAATTTGGTCTCACAGGAATGTAAACAGGCAGGAATGTGGTCCCTGTCGGGGCATCATTTGTCCACAGTCTTAGTTTGTCATGTTGCTGTGATAAAGCACACAATGGGCTGGCTTAAACAACAAGCATTTATTGTCTCATGGTTTAGAAAGCTAAAAGTTCAAAATCAACGTAATGCAAGGTTGTGCTTTCTTCCTGGAGTCCGTAGCATTCTTGTATTGAATTGTTGCAATCCTTGGGTTCCTTGGCTTGCATCTCTACCTCCTATCACATGACAATGTCTTTGATCTCCGTGTGGCATTCTCTGAAGAATCTTTATAAAACCTCCAGCAATACAGATTAAGGCCCACCCTAAATCAATTGGGCCACATCTGTATAGGATCTTAGAAGATCCTATTCACAAATGAGTATGCACTTTAACTGATAATGCATCTTCAAAACATCCTATTTCCAAATGGGTCCACACCCATAGTAACACAGATTAATATTAAGTTATGTCTGTTGTTGTGTTACATAATTTAATCTGTCACATCTACCAACAATTTTGCTCTATAGATAGGTGAACAAACCTTAGGTCTAGGTTATTTATTTATTTTTCTCTACCCCACAGCCTACCCATGATTAGCATTTCTCTTTATTCCAAGTGACTAACTCTTTGTCTACCATGTTCCAAATTTCTTTCATGAACCTACAATCTATACATGAGCTAATTGTTTCATATGAAATAATCCAATATCTTGAATGTCAACATTCCATTGAAAGGAGATGTATTCGTATAATACCAAGTTAGGCAGCTCTGAACATATTTATTCAAATAATCATTGTTGAGAGCAATTATTTGCTCTTATGTTTTTATGAAGACAATAAAATGCATCAGGGGCATTATGGACTAAATAAGATTTTGTGGGTAAAAATTAGAACTAAATCACCTCGTGATATAATAAACAATACTTATAAACTGTAATTCATATAAATATAATCATTTCGAAAATGTTTCCAACCAATAATCATATTCAAAGTTAAACAAAGTATAAAAGATGATGATTGCACATAGTAATCTTTTGGGAGAGGGAGCTAAGTGGCATTATGTAGGGACATGATGATTCTTTTAAGAAAGGAAGTGATTACTGAGAACAGAACTGCTGCATAGAACCATGTCCTCTCATAAAACTTTAAGAAATTGTTAAAAATTGTTTATCTTTTTCCCTTTGGGTGGAAAAACATTAGGTTTTTTGTTTTGTTTTGTTTTGATTTTTGGTGTTGTTTTCCCACAGACAGAGCCTGTAGAATTTTATCTTGATAATCTCAGATCATAGTACAGAGTTCAGCAAGTCTTTGGAGCTCAAATAGCTTGTTAAGTTGAGTTCTGTGGTTGAAAGGGGGAATTTTGCTTCTTTCTGCTATGTGGAAAACAGCTAAGAGCTGGTAAAGAAAGGTCATTGATTTTCACAGATATAATAGAGAGAGGTATTCTGGATCCATTTCTCTGATGAGGCATAGAAACCTAACAGAAGTTACTGATGCCACAGGCAGTGCAAGGATCAGTAAGGTTTTAAAGAGGGTAAAGTAAAGATAAGTTTAGTGGAGTTACTTTACCAAGGGAAATTTCTGAGTACAATTCCTTTTAGGAACATAGAAAAGTTAGCAGGCACATATTATATACAAAAATGGAGATGTTTTTAGCAGACAAATTTCTGTGTTTTACTGCTTTTCAGTTTTTTCATATACTGTGGATTTGGTATTTTGAAGTTCATTCTTGATTTTATCTGATTAATTTACTGATAATTTTGTAAATTATTTCTTGATATTTGTCATAGAAAGCATTATGGTTTCATGCTAATCTTGTTTATTTATTTTTTCTTAATATCTCTATGTTCTGTAATACTCTAGACTTACCTCTGTTAAATTGCTCTTTATTTAGAGGTTATTCTGCGAGTGTTGGAGACTGAAAGGAAAACATACATGCTTTTGGCTTTCAAAAATATAAGGCCCACTGAAAGAGGAAAAAGAAAGAAATACATGAAAAGAGCTTGATTATACATATAATAGTGGATATAAGAGCTATATTCAACATGGAGAAGTCAGAAAGTAATGTTTGAAAATGGGGAAGGCAGATGTTCCAATCAGAGAAAAAAATACACAAATCTGTATGTCACAATTTTGTAAGACATACTATATAATACACTTTTTAAAAAAGATTTATTTATTTGTTTACTTTTATCCATTTTTACCTTTATTTGATATTTAGCTGTCTTCCTTAACCAACTAAGCTAATTGAGGTCCAAAAGTGTGCCTCATTTGTTTCTAAAACCCTCACACTTCTCAGTGTATGGTTTTGACACATACTAGATGCTCAGTAAATAATTATGGAGTTATTGAAATGGTAGATAAGAATCCACCCGATGTATGTTGTTGTGCCCCATAATCTTCTGCTGGATGCTTTCAGAACAATAGTGCACAGAACAATTTTCTGTTGTGAATTTAGTGATTGAGGAGGTATGGGAGGGGGTTTAGTGTATTTTGCCTTGAATCAGGTGTCAGGATGTTCTGGGTTTTATTGTTTCTTACTCTGTTTTGCTTTATTTTTCATTTCATTTCATTTCATTGTCATTGTTAGGAACCTACCCAGTGAACAAGGTGGGTACTTTCCATTGAAGAATGGTCGGACAGAAATTTTGGTATATAAATTGACTCAAAACTCCAATAATCTTTCCCTTAAACAAGTATATCTATTGAGAAAATGTACAAGTGAAAGTTGTAACTGAGTGCATTTCCAATGAAGAATTTAGTAAGAAAATTGCAACTCTTTATTTGATGTGATCATGTTCCACTTTCTCTTACAAACAAAAACAATCATTGAGAAATTATTGAGCACTCTGAATTGTTACTGATAGTCTAAAAGGGACTTTCGATATTCTTTGTGGAATCAAAGGACAAATGGAGGAAGCAAATTGATGGGAATGCTCACAATAGGACTGAATTAGAAAGAAAGCATGGCTGTTTGGGGATAACAGAAGAAATGTGTGGTAGAAGATTCTGAGAAAACTATAAAAAATATCAATGTGATATATTCTGAGTCCTTAGGACTTTTAAAGTTCAATCCCTGAGGTAAGACAAACTATTTATCTTCTTTCTTACACCTTTATCCATCATCTCCTCTTCTCTATTTTTTCTCTTGTCCAAAGAAGTACTTTTGTTTATTGACAATACAGAGTTTTAAACCACCTGAACCTAAAGTGTCCATTGTGGAAAGCTTTATGTCTGACAGCTATATTTTAGCCAATAAAAAAAATATATAATAATGGCTTCAGTCTCCCTTTTTCTTTTCTTTGAAGGCTTTGCACACTACAGATTGAGTAATAACTCAGCACACTCTCCATCTGTCTGTCCTGTTACTTTGTGCCACCTTTTACTATCTTTTGTCTGTCCTTTATTCTACGTATTTATCAGGGTAATAATATTAAGTATATGTATTCTCATACTTAATAAATTATAGAACAATGTACAATGGTTTTCTATGTGACTAATAAATAATGAGAGAGTTCTGTAGATACTGACAAGAAAAATAAGGATATATTTTTGAAAGAGAAATACAAATAAAAAATCAGAATTTTAGTGATTTGATATGTTCATTATATTTACAAGCTCAAGGTTATAGTATATCAGAATATCCTGTAGTATTGTTGAATAAAATTGTTAAAAACACATCTGAATATTTATTTTAACACCATTTGCTAAAATGCAATAGAAAACGTTTTAAGAGAAACAAAATATAGCTGCAGAAGTATTTATTAAAAAAACAAAATTATCTTAGTGTAAATTTTGCTCTATTAATATGTTGATTCATCCTTCAGAATAATATACCTTTCAGATGGATATTTAGCTACTTCTCACTTTTCTTAATAAGAACACTAGAACATCACCTTGTAACTTGAGAATGTAGACTATGTCATTTGGTATAACACTGGTGATTTATTTGGTCTGGCATTCTGTGTTCTAAAAATATATTTTGAAGATCATTCTTCTCCCTGTCCTTATGAAGACAACATAGTTTAGAATTTATAAAAAGGGTAGAGATTTTATTTTAAGCATGAGTATGCCAATTGCATGTGACATTTATCCTCTCAAGCCATATGGCAGTGGGATGGAATATAGGTCCTTCTTTTTCCTTTATATATTACTCAAAAACTAATTCAATGTTCAAATGGCAACCAACAATAGCGAAACTTAAGCAATTCTATTATGTAAAAGGCCAATTATTCCAATTAAATAAGTAAGAATTTCCAGCCAATATTAGTAGTACATTATATTTAGGTTAATAGTTTTAGAGCATAATAACTTGAAAGTACATATATAATGGCAACCGACAAATTTCTTACTAACGGTTGTATAAAAGAAACATTGCTTTGCTAAGGAGTTTAGAAGCTGTTGCTTGTTTCCTTACCTTGTGCCCTTTTCCTGAAAAAAAAATAAAGCTTTTTGGTTATGGGTGTTTTTGAAGTGTTCCAGCATTGATGTGATTTGGCAGAGACAGCTCTTTGGTGTAATCACTTAGTCTGATTTATATTTCTTCTTCAATCTCATGCTTCTCCCTGTGTCTGCTTAGTGATGGCTACCTTGGGGCACTTTGGAACAATTGGAACAATAGTTTGAAGGCCAAAGTCTTAATCTGTAACTTGCACCCGTTCACTTTATTCAATTTAGAAGTTTTATGGGAATTTTCACATTAAGAATCCTTTAAAATCCTATTTCTAATTGTTTTCATTATAGAAACAGTTTTACCAAACCTTGCAAGGCCCTGAACTTCAGGACTCTTTCTGTTCCTTTTAATCTCTCCTTGAAAGCAGGCTAATTATTTTCTTTGTTCATCTCCTTTATGTAACTAGCCAAAGGCAATCAACACAGTCAACTATGTTTCAGTTTGCTAACCGTTTCCCCCAGAGCATCTGAATAAGCAGATATATGGTATGCATCCCCAGTTAACTGTAGGTGACAGTTTATCTAGTATTTTACAGCCATTAGACAATTCCACCTATTTGGGGTTTTTAATAAAACAGCAAATCACTTTTATTTGCTAATTCATATACTAATTAATTCATGAATTAAAAATAACATCAGCAAATTGTGAGATATTTAGATGGAGAAAGATCATGAAAATTAGATAGAATGATATTTGAGGAATATATATTTCTGGGGTTTTTACTGAATGTATTTCAAAATTTTAATTAAAATATACAAGTTTGTAATTTCTAGATCTTCCTGCTGTATTGAAAGTTTTATCAATTTGTGACCCACTTTATCTTTAGTAATGCTTTTATTTTAAAATTTATCTTACCTCTTACTAATATACCAATTTTCCTTTGATTAGTATCAGTATTTGTTATAATACTTTTACAAACTTTTGTTGTTAAATTTCATTAGTCTTTATAATTTAAATGGGTTTGCAATATACAGCATATAACTGGTATATTGAATACAAGCTGACAGCTTCATCTTTTATCTTGAGTTTACATTCATATTGATTTACATTTCTATCATTTTCTTTGTGTTTTCTATTTGTCCATCATATCTTTCTATGCATCTTTTATTATTGTAGACAGTAATGATAAACTCCAGAAGGAGTGAAACTTAGTCTTAAACTGAAAAGTGTGGGAACTTAAGAAAAAAAAAAATCAGCCTCTGGCTGTTTACAACTGGGAATTGACCCTACCCTAATAAAGAAGCCATGGTAGTCTCCTGTTGAACCTAAACAATTTCAGAGAACATTATCTAAGATACTCTTTGACCATGGAAATCAGGAAAAAAGACACCCCATCATAATGTCTGAGCATTATGATATAGAACGCAGAACTTAAAAGAACTCCAGATACAAGATATACTAACTTGAAATTTCTTGTTCTTTTAGGGCTTATAAAGTAGTTGGAATAATGCCATTCTTGTTCCTATACCTTTAAGTCTTTAGCACTTTTTGTTCAGCAAATCACTAATTTTAGATGTGGGCCTTCTGTGGCTACTTTTCAGCTCAGTTTTGATGATGAAAAAGTTTTGATATTATTAAGTTTAATTTTCATATCTTTTAGATGGGTTGAAGAGTCTTATCCTTTTCTACATTTTTCCTTTAATTGATTTAGAATTCATATATTTCTATTCCTTTGGTGATTACTTCATAAATTTGAAGATGCACTTATTAAAAACACTAAATTTGATGTCTATTTAAGCCTCCATTTTTTCAAATGATATGTTATTACTATCCAGTATATTAAGGCTATCTTTAATTATTTTTAACACTTTTATTATTGTCATTTTTACATATTCAATAAGTGTATAGATATACCTATTAATTTTTATGTGCTTTGCATATTACATTTCAGATATTTTCATGTTATTTTTCCTCTTTGTGTTTTATATATTTAGACTTTCCATTAATGAGTATTTCTCAGTAGCAAAGTCTATTTTTCATTAATCTGGAAATATCTTAATTTTATACTTGTTCCCATATAAAAGTACAGATTGAAAGTTGATTTCTCTCTACCAATTTTGTTCAAGTGTTTTCTGACTTCCACTGTTCTTATGAAGTCATGTATTGTGTCTAATTGGCATTCCTTTTTAGACAATCTGTTCTTTGTTTCTGAGTGCTTACATGATCTCCTAATTGACTTCAGTGTTCTGCAGATTCAAATAGAAGTGCCTAGGGGTGGATTTCTTTTTATTGATTCTGCTTAGTATTTGCTGTACTCTCTGAATATGTGGATTGGTCTTGTTCACCCCTTGAGGAAGATCCTCAGATATTACCTTTTCAAATCTATGTCTTACCCATTCTTGGAATGCCAGTTTAATATAGGTTGAAATTTTTCACTCAATCGCCCATGGCCTTTCCTTTTTAGTATATTTTTACTTTTTTTTTTTTTTTTTTTTTTTTTTTTTTTTTTTTTTTTTTTCATTTCTCTATACTTTACTGTTTATTTAATCTTTTCAGCAATTTTTTCTAGTCTTTAAACACCTTTGGACATTTCAAATTATATGTATTTTCTTTTCCAGAAGTGCTTTTTGGGTGTTTAAAAATTTAACAGGTCAATTTTGATGATTTCTTATTACTTTACCAATTTTAAACTCCTTTGACAAGTATGATTAAACTTTATGCTTGACATTACTTTAGGCTGGTTCTGCTAGAATATCTAGGCCTTCAACTCTATGTAAATTTTCTGCATTATAACTTTTTTGCTCATCTCAAGGCCAAACCCCACCCCTTATATGCCTAACCACAAATGAACGTTCTCTACTTCAACTTTCCTGATTTTGCAATATTTGCAATAGTTCATTAAGTTTCAAGATTTCCCCTAGCACTTTTTAACAATGTCCTTCCTCCTTCCACAGCCATCCATCCCCTGGCCACCCATCCCAGGTCCCGGCATATGAAAGCTTTGCGTACCCACTCTATCCCTGAGCTGTTTTTGGCTTAGGTTTTGAGCATCTCCCTTTTGCAATAATTCCCCTTTCCCTATTGCAAAAGTCTTTTCAAATAAAGACTCTCTTTAAGTCCAGATTCGTTCTTTATCTGACCCTTCTTTACATCTTAATAGATGTAACCTAAATATATTTTATATAATATACCTGGTATTTTCCAATATGTTAGGTCTGATTTTGCAGGGCTTTTTGTTGCTTTTTGCTTTTAATTTTTCCTGAGAGGGTTGTCATTAAGATGGATTATTTTTCCTCAGCTAACAAAAAACAAAACAATATCTACATAGTATTAGAAGATTCCTAAATTTACATATTTTCACTTTGTATTTCGGTATTCTGAGATACATTAAGATTGAAACTATTATTTCAATTATATTTTATATATATAAGTTTTTAATGGTTGATATTATTTTCCTTTTTACATTGGATTTAAACACCATGTGAAATATGTCTTAAAAAAATGAATTATCCTATCTCCTCTCAGGTCGTCTCTGTGTTTCCCAGAGACCTAAGTCTTTAACTTTTTGAATTGAATTAAGGTTTGAGCTTGCAAATTCTCTTGAACACATGTTTTTATAAGTTCTGCTTCTCAGAGAGTCCAAATCCATACATTCTAGTCTTTTTATTACTATTATTATTTATTTTATTTTATGATAATGCAGAAATTGCTACAGTTCTTGACTCTCTCTGAGAGTATGGGAGTATGGCCCTACGGAGCTCTTGGCTGTAGGTCAGGTGGACCACATGATTGTCCATACTACCAGGATTTGTTTCTGTCACCCAGCTTGAGCTATGGGAAATATAGCTTCCAGATCTTCAGAGGTTGGTATCCATAAAGGTGTGGCTGTAACTTCTTGCTAATTGTTTACCTCTCTCCACTAGCAAAGGAGAGAACTTATAGGACATTTAACAAATAAATTGACACAGTTTTTTTTTTTTTTTTCAAAGAGAGTATTACCAGCATTGACTGAGATAAAGAAGTTGCTCTTCCTTAGCTGTCTAATGAACCACCTGTTTTTAACGGAAGTTAGAATTTTCCATGACTAAAGGTCATAACATGATAGTTTTCAAAGAAGGGGAAAAGCTAGCAAAGAAACAAAACAATATCTGCATAATTGTATTAGTCAGCCAAAGGGTGCTAATGTAAAATACCAAAAATGGGTTGGTCTTTATAAAGGGTATTTATTTGGGATAGAAGTCCACAGATACCAGGCCATAAAGCGTTATGTTTCTTCTCTCACCACAGTCCATTGCCACATGTTAGAGCAAGACAGCTGCCAGCATTTGCCAGGGTTCATGCTTCTGGGGTTCCTCTCTTCCCGGGGCTGCGTTTCTCTCCGGGCTGAGCTCCTGTTTCCTCCACAAGGTCAGCTATAGACGATCAGGCGAATGGCTTGCTTCTCTTCTCCTGGGGCCTTCTTTCCAACATCAAAACTGCTTCTCAAAAGACTGCTTAACTCTGTTCTTTGCCTTGCCTGTATATTCGATTCCCCACCCACCAAGGGGTGGGGCTCAACGCCCTACTGATGTGGCCCAGCCAACGCCCTAATCATAACTTAATCTTGCCCAGATTAACAGATCAGTTTACAAGCATGATCCAATTATATTTTTGGAATTCATAATTACATCAAACTGCCCAACTGTAACAGTAATATTAGAAGATTCCTAAATTTACATATTTTTCTTTGTGTTTTGGTATTCTGAGATACATTAAGATTAAAACTATTATTTCAATTATATTTTATATATAAAAGCTTTTAAAAATCAAGGTATGTATGCCTTTTCAGCCAAGCAAAGAGTTGAATTTTAGTTATGTCTGATGTAGTATGCTTTCATCCTTTTCGACTTAAATTATTAGTGCTACAGCATAATATATTAAAGGATCTGTTGTAGATTCATGGGATCTTCTGCACTGAATTTTGTTTAAAATGCTATATATATTTTTTTTACTGTAAAATTTTATAGCTTGCAAGGTTATCTTCTACTGAAGTTTTACTAATTTATTAAGATATATAGAATAATTGCTTCACGACTTCCAAAATCACATTTTTCCAATTATATACACCACACATACCTGCATGTGCACATGTAAGCATGCATTTTATGTGTATATGTGTGTCTGTCCTTCAGGTATATAAACATATATGTGTAGGTGTATAGATGTATATATTTGTATATATATATGTGCATGCATGTGTATATACAGTTACATATATATGTGTGTTAGGTGGATGTGAACCCATCTATAGGAATTTTAGAATGTGTTATTGTTGGTTAAGATGTGGCTAGATGGAAGCAGATACCTTAGACCATAAAACTGGAACTGTTATAAGGCAGAGAAAATTCAGACACAGCCAGGTAGTAGAAGCCAGAAGTCAGAGAAAATCACTGCAGGTGGAGTACATCGCCATATGAGGGAGGACTGCCTGCACCAGAACACTACACTTTGGAAAGTAAGCCCTGTTAATACCTTGATGCTGCACTTCTAGCCTCCAAAACCATGAAACAATAATTTTCTGTTAAGCCAATCAATGTTTGGTATTTGTTATAACAACTTTGTCAAACTAAGACAAAACATCTACATGAATTTGGAAGTGGTTGAACTTCCAAAGTTACCAAACTAACTTTAAGATATTTTAACATATTTTAACCAAGAACCTAATGTTTTTAAATTGATCACAATCCTCATGGATGATTCATAAATGGTTATTCTATTTAGGCTATGCCCATTAGATAGGTTTTTCTCCTATTCCATTCTAACTTCAATTCTCTAAACAATAAAATGGGGAAAATGTGGGCAATGGATATTTTAAATTAAGCATTATTGTCCCTGCTAGTGAAGATGTCACAAAAATTTATGAAAGAAACTCTAATCCTTCAAGGGAAAAAAAAAAAAAAGAGACCACATGTCAAGTATATGGACAATGCTCAAAAATAGTATTAACTGAACACAGGCACTATATTATAACAAAAATGAAAATGTTTAGCATCAAATTGATCTTTTTTATAATGAAAACATTCAGGGATAGTCAGGATACTGTGAATCCAGTGTTCTCATACATTTCTTGAGGGGATATAAATTGCTTCAATATTTTAAAAATAAATTTGACCATTTTTATTTAGAATTCTCGAAGACTTCACATATGTTGACATAGTTAAAGACTTATATAATACATTTTTATTTATTTTTTTAGGATTTATTTTTATTTATTTATTCATCCCCCCCTTGCTGTTCGTGCTCACCGCGTGCCATTTGCTGTGCATTCTTCTGTGTCCGCCTGTCTCCCTTTGTTGCGTCATCTTTCTGCATCAACTCACTGCACCACGCGGGCCGGCTTGCCTTTACCAGGAGGCCCCGGGAATCGAACCAGGGCCTCCCATATGGCAAACGGGAACCCAACCAATTGAGCCACAGCTGCTTCCCACATTTTCCTTATTATAATATTATAATATTATTCATAATACCAAAATTCTAATTCTAACTAAATATTCATAGCAGGGTAAATCTTTAACAGCTCCATAATTCATCCTTACGATAAGATAATATCTTATCGTAAGGATAAGATAATATTATTATGTTTCATTAAGCATAACCCTTAATGGACAGGAACTTACATATAACAAATTTAAGTGAAAATATATGCAGAATAAATATGTAATAAATTTTAGTCATGCAACAGTCACAAACACACATACACAAACATTAAGATAAGCATACTAGAAAATGTCTAGGTGAAGAGCTAATGAGTGTATGTGTGTGTATGTGTGTCTCATTAAACTTTTAAAATTTATTATCTAGGACATATTTAAAAACATGGCAGCCTAGTACTGTACTTTCCATGTGTTGTGTACAATGGTGCTATTATAGTGCCGTCTTTTTTTCCTGCCACATTGATAAAATCATCAAATAATTAGGAAATATCCTAGAGTAGTTTTTTTTATTTTTATCCATTACTGCAGATCTTAAAAATACATGCCTCAAAATACAATGATATCAACAAACTCAGAAGATCCTCTCAAAAAAGACAAAAAGAAAGAAAGCATTTTATTTAGAGAAATAATATAAAATGCCTTCTATGTATTTAGCATTATATTAATAACTACACAATTAGAAAAATGGGTAAGGTAGTCACAGCCTGCCCAGTTTGTGTAACCAAAAATTAGCACAGGAATAAATTCACTACAGAAATGAATGATATATTCATAAAAGGGAAAATATCACTATGGATATTCATATACTTATGAAAGTATTAAGTGGAGAAAATTTTAAAATTGTCCAAAAGTAACTAACACATGCTCTTAATTGTAGAATTAGGATTGTATATACAAATTTGGATTTCTCTCTCTATATAAAGCCCTTCAAAAGTTTGAGGAAAGTACTTTGTTATCTACCTTATCATATTGGTGCAAAGAAGTGAACTGTTTGTTTTTTTCTATTTCCTGGGAGAATTTAAGTCTTTCTCTTTATGGTAATGTTTTGCATGAGTGTGGGT
>JAQZBX010065409.1:0-16310 GCA_029593785.1 Cabassous unicinctus | reverse complement strand
AAAAGTCCAAATAATTGTGGAAACAATACTATATTAAAATAAAGCCAACAGAACTATGAATAACTAACTCATCAGAGCTAATTACCTTTGGAATAGGAAGAAGATTTTTTTCTTAGTACTCTTTTTATACATTTTTTAAACAGACACTTAGATTACATAAATGTCACACAAATAATATAGGGATTTTCCTACACATCACCTCCAACATCTCCCACAACTTCCCACATAAACATCCTTCATTAGTGTGGCACATTAATTGCAATTGATAAACACAACCTGGTGCTTTGCCATTAAGCATGGAACATAGTTCACATTGTAGACCACACTCTCTCCCACACAGTTGTTCATGTTATATGATGGTATTAAATGGTCTATCTGTCATTGCAATGTCAATAAGGACAATTCTCATGTCCCGAAAAAAGGTCTCATATTACAACTGCCTTTCCCTCTGTCTGCCTCTAGAGCCTCCAGTGGCCACTGGCTCCACATCAATGCTGTAATTTCTTCCATTGTTTGAATCACAATATGTTTATAGAAGAATACAAGCAAGTCCTCTCTAGTCCATAGCTCTTCCCTCCATTCTGAGGAGTCTGGGATGGTAATGTCCACTCCACCTCCAATTGAGATGGGGCTTATATCCTATGGGGGAGATGGATGGGATCATCCTGCCTGTAGCTGAAGAATCTCTCCATTCCCTGGGACAGCCATTGTCCATCATCATCTCCCCACCAGTTGTCTTGGGTGAGTACAATGAGGTGTAGAGTAGGAGTTGCTGCTCCATGGAGGTTCCTGGCTCAGCTGGTACATGGACTGCCCAAAGCCTCCAGTCTCTGGACATAAAGCTACAAACTCCAGCACCGAGTATAAGTTTGAATAGAAGGGACAGATGAGCCATGTACAGGGAAGACATAGTTGAGTCTAACACTGTCACTCTCAGGAGCACAAACTCCAAAGTAGGGCCCACTGTCAAGGAACAAAAGTCCAGAGCTTTCCTCCCTGACATAGGACCTGAGTGTCTCCAGAGCTCTCAGGAGCCCCACTATTTGGGATGATAGCCACTTTGGAATTCTATAATATCCTACGGAGATGTGTGTATGTGTTACATCTGGGATGACCTCCTGGCTCATTTTGAAGTCTCTTAGCCATATAAAATCATTTGTCTTTACATTTCTCCTCTTTTATTTAAGAGCTTTTTCTAGTCACATTGCCAGTTGGCACTTGGTAGCAATCCCTTGGTTCCAGGGATGCTCATTCCTGGGAGTCATGTCCCAAGCTGGGAGGAAGGTCATTCATTCATATGCTGAGTTTGGCTTAGAGAGAGGTCACATTTGAGCAACAAGAAGAATCTCAGGAGGCAACCCTTAGGTGCCCCATAACAATAGGCTAAGTTTCAATTTCAAGAGCAAGACACATAAGGCTAGTCATCAATATCAAGGGCCCATCAGTGGATCATCCTCCTTTACCAGTCACTGGCCCTGCACTTGGGGGACTGTTGCTGATACCCTAGAGAATGTGGCAGATCTCTCCAGGATGAGAAATCAGTATTCTCTCATTTATTGGGTGATTCTCCAACCACTGTGACAATGCCTTGTGAACATTTGAACATTATTATATACCTTATATTTATGCTCATGTGAACTTCCTTCCATGCCTCCCCCATCCCTGACACCCCACACCAATGTTACTCCCCCACCCCAGTTGTTACCCTTCTGTGATCCAAAGCTTCTTCAAAGATGAAGTCATTATAATAGTTGAATACATTTAATAGGAAAATGAAATAATAATGATAAGTTTAAATGTAAGAGATAAAATATATAAAAATTTTTTTTAAAAACTAAAACTAAAATAAAATAAAAAGATTGGGGTATTAAAAAAATGAAAAATATAAAAACAAATTTTTGACCTTTTGCTTTTCTTCACTGAAATATCTGGTGTCCAGTCTGTACCATGGCATCTTCCCCCTCTCATTCCCCAGTGTCTCACTATTTTTCTTTTTTTTTTTCAAAGAAGTTTTAGATCATAGCACAGCCATGCACAGAATACAAGAGACTCTACATACCCAACATCTTCCCTCTTTCCTTTCCCTCATATTAATACCTTTTTATATGTGGATGATAGCATTGTTATAACTGATATACTAATAGTGAAAGATAGCTACTAAACATTGTCGATGGTTTACACTATGGTTTACATTTTAGACCATACACTTTTATAAATTTTGATGATATTTACCATGTCCTGTGTCTATCACTGTATGGTAATGAAGAACATTTCTACTGTCCACTAAATAACCCCTTTTTTATCTATTCTATTCCTCCAACCCCATCCTCCCAGGGCCCACAACCACCCCCTGGCTTGACTCGTTGGATGACAAGATTTATGGTTACATGCAACAAGAGGTCTTGACACACTGGTTTGTCCTC
Organism: Cabassous unicinctus; assembly: GCA_029593785.1. Lineage (NCBI taxonomy): Eukaryota > Metazoa > Chordata > Mammalia > Cingulata > Chlamyphoridae > Cabassous > Cabassous unicinctus. The sequence goes on along the minus strand of JAQZBX010065409.1, from coordinate 13,887 downwards.
CCCTATTAGGAACTGCCCTAGCTCTTAAGAGACTCCTGGCTATCTATTTATGAACAAATTGGACCTCACAAAGATGAGAGTCTAACTCCTTCCTGCTCATTATGTGGGCCTCCACCCAATGATTGTTCATCCTAGTAATCTTGAGGAATAGAAAATTAAATATAACTCACAGTATAAGAATTGGGAAGAGAAAAAGTAATAATTATTTTCTGTTCCTCTGTCTTCAAAATCTTCCTGCGCAACAAACTGCATGAAGAAGTATGAATTATATACATGATGTGGACCTCCAAATTTAGGGAAAGATATATCTTAACAAATGAAATAACCTGGAAATGTGAGAAATTGTGGATTCTATTATGGCATATATCATGCTAAAATATCATATGCCAGCCCATGCAGTCTTACAAATTCTGTATAAAACATAACATTAGCTCATTTGCATAGATTTTTAGAAACAGACTGCAATCAAAATTTTAAAAATTGCCAACACAAAGAGATAAAAATTGGCAATCAGGGTTTGATTGTATTCTTGATTACAAAACCTATTTTCACTGTGTTATAGATAATTTCTTTAAATGCTATGAATTCTAAGTGTAGCTAGTTAGACTTGGGTTAATTTGGGAAAATTTCTGATTAACGTGTTAAAAGATTGGATTTTATTCCCAGGAAGATTGTTGTCATATAAATTTTTGGACAGGGGATAGACACAATTAAGTGTGTTTTAGGAAGGTATTTTTGGTGTTTTCAAGTCCAATTAGTAACACCTGGAACTGCTAGGACTTATTAAAGTAAGATTGCTATATGAATAATAGTAATTTGAGTATTTGGCTCCTGTAAGTTCAGCAAGCATTTCATGCAATCCCAAAGAAAGCTTGAATGATTTCTCCATATCCACAATGATAACTATGCTGAGGACACAAGATTGGAAGTGTAATGAATATCATCTTATTTACTTTAATTATAAGTGTCATACAAGACTATTTCTTCCACTTGACAATTTTCATCTCCACATTTCTCAGGGAATAGGAGAGAGAATTTAACATGGGGGCATTCACAGTGTAAAACCCAGACATTTCCTTGTCCTTGTTCTCATTCTCAGCAGGTAGAATATAAGTATAGACACAGAGCATACCAAAAAACCCTACAAGCATTATGTGAGAGCTACAGATTGACAGAGTTTTTCATCAACCTGCAGAGGAGTGTGTCCTAAGATTGTAAAGGATGAATTTGTAATAAGCTACTAAGACAGGAAAAATGAAAACCCTTGACATCCTTGAATTAGAGATAAGTAAAATACTAACAACATGAATATCTCTGCAGCCTAGTTTCAAAAGAGTTTTCACATCCCACATGTAGTGACTGATCTGATACAGGCTACAGAAAGGTAAATTGAGGACCAGAAACCCACACACCAGGCCACGATGATCAGCATGTTACATCTATGTGTGTTCATGATGATCATGTAGTAAAAGGGCTTGAAAATGGTAACAACGGTCAAAAGCCATGGACCCCAAGATGAATATTTTTATACCTGCCAGAGTGGAAGATGAAGAGCTGGTTTATACAGTTATCATAAGAATTTAATTTTCTCTCTGAAGCTAAGTCTCCAATTAGCTAGGAAACCACAATGGAGCTGAAGGAAAGGTCCAGGAGAGAGAAATTGCAGAGAAAGTAGTACATTCATTGTTCAATTAGATGGCTGCAGTGATTGTAAGATGATGAATGATGACATTCTCAAGTAACAGAGTAGGAACAAGAAACAGAACAGAAACTCTACTACTTATTCTCTCATTGCCCCAAGAGGACAAATTCAGTGTACTTAAGAATTCTTTTATTTCCATGAGCATGAGATGAGTTCAAAGTACAGAAAAGAAATTTAATTCTTCTGAAATAATAAAAAAATTAATAATAAAGATTAAATAGCATTTTTCAAACATGGGAAATATTTGTAGAGGGAAACATGGAAAAATTCATAATGGTTTTACAACAGGATATATCTTTTCAATGCTTTGTAGATTAGGGCATTTTTATCATATCAAATCATATTTAATGAGAGCATAATTTACCACTGCCCTTTTACAAAAATTTTGCATTCATATAACTCTCATAACAGCCCAATGAGTGAGAAAGTATTATTCTTATACACATTTTACATACAGGCAATTAGAGGCAAGAAGGGTTCAAGGAATTACATCAACTTTAACATATAAAGTAGCAGGTCTAAGTAATGAATCTGTGCTTGATGCCAGCTTCCTTGCTCTTCACTGAAATTTCATATATTTACACATGCCAAAGGATTTCAACTCTTTTCTGTGTGTATAAAGAAGAACGGTGTTTATTCATCTTTGCCACCAACTCACTTTATATATTTATGCAATTCCCTCACCTTTTCTATGCTATATATAATCTATCTGTACAATTTCAGTCTCATACTGAATTTCCATTCAACCAGTGAAACTCATTATTTTCCTTTAAATTTGAACAAATCAGGGCTCTTAATCATATAGAAAAAAACCTGAATTAGTTACTAATAATTTCAGTGAATTTTAGCATATTTGCTTGAAGTTCAAGAATTAGATAGTCTGGAAATAAGGAAATTGAAGCAGCAATGGTTGGGTAACTTAATGAAAGATCATAGGATATTATTATATGAGAGCATCACCTTTCTCCTAATTTTTGCAAAAGCACATTTTTTGAAGCTGCTATTAGAAATTGCTTAGGAAGATAATTGTTTTCTGTTGCCAGGTTGAAGGGCCTAATGAAAAGAAAGAATGACCTGCTTAATTGAAGACACACTTACATGAGTTTAGACATTCAGTTGCAGTGTATCTGGGACAAGAGAGATCTTAAATTTAAAATATATATTCACCTCATCAATATGGTTTTATAAAAAGTGTAACTTCAATGGAATGTTATTTTTTACACTGAGGGAATGATATGACTTAGTGTACAGACCCCTAATCTAAGGATGATGAAGACAACCATCTGGTCTTAGATGTCCTAGTAATTTCTAACCTGCTAAACCTAGGCACATTCATTCTGAGATTTCCATTCAACTGACACGTGGAACCAATTGTTCTGGTTCTATTTGTTTTCTGCCAAAAGGAAAGAAATAGCCTATGTAAAGAATATGGTATAAAAAGGCTTATACTTCTAACTGACTTCAAGACTACAAGCAGCTTCCCTAAATGTTTGGGTTAGGAGCAAGCTGTTGTATAAGAAAGAGTTCATCACTATATTTTTCAGTTTATTAGTTTGCCTGTGTGTTCAAGAAAAAAACATGGGTGCAAGTATAACCTTATTCTGTGTTCAAAATATGGATTAACAAAGTGCTTCTTTACAATTTGAGAATAAACCATCATGTTCTCTTGTGTATGTGGAAGAATCTGATGAGTTAAAGACCGTGAAGTGATGGAGAGAGAACTTTACAATAAAATTGTAGAACAAAACCGTAGGTAAAATAGAGCTTTCAATTGCAGAAACCAAATTCTTGATTTAGAATAGTTCCCTGATAATAATGCAAACATCAGCATCTCTTAATAACTATAAACACTCCTACTGTGCTTAGAATGATTGAACATCATTTGATAAAACACAAACCCATCTAGGAAAAGATTATTGAAAGCAGTGCCCCTAGAGGTTGTTTTTTTTTTCTTTTACTGAAACATTTAATAATGAAATATGACAAAAATTAAACTGATTGACAGTGAAATATAACATAAATACCCCACATTCATAAGACAATGTAACCTTGCAGAAGCAGGGTATATACAAAGGTATATTATTTGCTCATATGCTGGAAATCTTTGTTTCACTTTCTTCATCATTCCTGAGTTTAAGCAAGAGAAGATAAAAACTTGTTCCCCCATGATATCTAGTTAAAAACTTATTATCTAATGATATCTAGTTAAAATTTTCCTTAGAATTTGAATTAAAAAATTAGGAAATAATTCCAAATTCTTCTATACTAAATTTTTTCTTTGTTAGAGAAGTTGTGGGTTTACAGAACAATCATGCATAAAATACAGGTTTCCCATATAACATCCTATAATTGACACCTTGTATTGCTGTGGAATCTTTTTAAAATTGAAGATAACACATTTTAATAATTGCACTACTAACTGTAGTTCACAGTTTAATTAAGGTTTCCCTGTGTAGTGTAGTTCCATGGACTTTTAAAAATATATATATTCTGTTACCTTATATAATGAAAACTTTCCCCTTTTAATCACATTCAGATATACATTTCATGCTGTTAATTATGTTCACAATGTTGTGCTATCATATCACCATCCATAATCAAAACATTTCCATCATTCCAAAAAATATGGAACACTTCACAAATTTGCAAGTCATTTTTGTACAGGGATCATGCTAATCTTCTCCGCATTGTTCCAATTTTAGTGTAACTGCTGCCAAAGTGAACACATTCCATAATATTTTTTATATATATATATTTTTAAAAATGCGTAGATTACATAAATGCTAAACAAAAATTACAGGGATTCCCATGTTCCCCACTTCCCACACATCCCATAACATCCCTATTCTCCAGAGATAGTTGCTGTTGAATGTTTGGGTGTATTTTCTCAGTCTTTTTGTAATATATGTGTATAAACATTTATTTTCAGGAAAAAAGAAAGAAAAAATTTACTACAAATTCAATTTTTTAAATAGATATGGGCCTATTAAGATTATCTATTATTTGCGTTTATGATCCTTAAAATTTTTATTGTTTAAGCATTCATCCATTCTGTTGTGGAATTTATTCTCCTTAATGTGTTCATAATATTCCCTTAATATCCTTTCAAATTGTGTAGAATATTTAATGATATCTCTAAAATTAATACTCAAAAATTATGCCAATGAGTTATCTAAATATCCTAGTAATAAAAATGTAGGGGAAATATCATATTAAATCCCAAAAATATAGAGATAAATATAACATGAAAATAATAAATAAAAAAAAGCTCAGTGGCCTACATAACAGTCTTAAACAGAGAATATCAACAAGGTCAAAGTTAGTTCTTTGGAAAGATTAATGATATACAGAAACCTTTAGCATATCAATCAAAATAAAAGAAAGAGAGAGGAAAAAAACACAAAATATCAATATAATGAAACTCTTATACATTGTTGATAGTACTGCAAAATTGTACAAACACTTTGAAATACTGTTTGACTTAATTATTCAAGCTACGTATATTATGATATAGCAATTTACTTCTATGTGTTGATTTAAATACCAAAAATATTGAGAACCAGGACCAAAGTATCATCAATTAGAAGTATTAATAGTTGAGAACCATATCTGTTCTTAGCAAGAAAATTAAATTTTGTATGACCAATTTCTAGCATGTTTGCTTTCCCTTGTAATCAATTTCAAACAATAGATGAGCAAATTAAGCTCAAAGAGGATAAAAGTATCATCCCTAGCTTTATCCTATGATTGTATATCCATTTCAGGAATCTTAGGAACAACATTCTCTTTGAAGGCAAAGGTTTTTCCTCTGACTATTCCTCAAGAAACACAAAAAAACCCCATGTATTACTAACACAAATGCACATATCATATACAACAGGCACACATACACATGGACACTTTATTTAAGATCCAAATATTCCTTTGTAAAACTTTATGTGTGGGATAAGGATTAATTGGAATGGTAGTATTTCCTTGATATAAAATTTTTGATAAAAGTATAGTACAAAATAATAATAATAATAAAGAACAAACAAACAAACAAAAATAATATTACAGTAGGTTGATAGTCTCTTAGATTTCATTCCCACCTTGATGGGCACATGGTAATATATGATAAAGGGTTTAGCCTTTCAGTTCTTAGTTATTTCACTATTCATATATGCTTGTTAGTAACACATTATGTTCCCCATATGTGAGAAGTATGCATACAATCAAATAACATGATGGGTGTCAGATTTGAGCAGAGTGGTCAAACTCAGGCATTACTGAAGTGGACAACCAGTCAAGCATTGGGTTCTGATATCATTCATTCTGAAATTCTAGAATCCTCTACTCAAAGCTACTTAAATTTCCAATCTTGGAAGAAAAAAATAAGCTTAAAATTACCCATTTCTATCAATTAATGAAATACACAGAGTATTGTTTAGCAGCTTACTGGTTGTTTGAGCTAGTTTTTAAATTATAGAAACTTCAATAAAATCTGAATAATAGAACTCATAATACTTATTTCAAAATATTCATTATGGTGAGGATTAATTGATATAATGAACATAAAAGTCTCATTTTCTCTCAATAAATTATTATTTTAAAGTAGTTTGATCTGAACCAGATATAGCACTCTAATGTGATGATTTCTTGTAGCTTTAAATGTGTGAGACAATCTTTAATGTCTGGAATTACATATGGAAGACAGGGAAGAGCTAACTGAACTTCAGTGTGCATTTGGGGCTGAAACTTTATAACCTGCTCCAATGCAGTGACATAGAGTTTGAACACTCTGCTCAAAATGCCTGTATTAATACATAGAAGGACATGGTTGTTTATATATAGAAGGTGATAGTTGTCCATACTTTATGCCATCTGCCTTCCACCAACACACAACTTCGCTAGTTATTAGAAATACATGTTTGTGCCTCATGTACAATGTGGAAAATTACCAACTCAGTCCTGAATTGATCTCTGGTCATTGCAAAATGTTTACCTGCAGAAGTTTGGGTTTTGATGACTTCCAATTAATTTTTTGTCAGGATCACCTTTCTGGTATCCCATTTAAGGACTTTTTCCTTATCCAAGACAAGATACATTTTGCACTGGTTTTATTTGAAATATTTTGTACTTTTCCATTTTACATATAGTTCTAAGATCCATTTTGAATTCATATTTTTAATGTGTAAGGTATAGATCATTTTTTTTTACATATGTTTCATGGTTTGGTTCATATATCAACTTGGCCAAGCAATGGTGTCCAGTTGTTTCATTAAACAAACACTGGCCTGATTTTTACTGTGAGAACATTTCATGGACTTAAATAAACACTAAGTTGATTTCACCTGTGACTGGTTATATCTACATTCAACTGAGGAGACTGCATTCAACAATGAAAGATATCTCATCCATGAATCTTTGAAGATTTTAAAAGGAAAAGTTATGATTTCAGCAATCAGAAGAGAGAATTTCCATCTCTATTTCAGCCAGCCAGCATCTCCTGGGAGTTCCCAGCTTTCAGCCTGCCCTGTGGAATTTGGACTTGTGCATGCCCAAAGTCACAACTCATGAGAGATACTTTTTATGAAATCTCATCATATTTACAGATATTTCCTGTTGGTTCTGTTTTCCTAGAAAATCCCAAATAATAAAGTTTTGGTGCTGGGGGTGAGGTTCCATTAAAGCAAATACCAAAAATGTTTTCTTTAAGGCTTTTCAATTGGGTAATGACTAGAGGTGGGTAGGATTGAGAGATGCATGATAGAAAAGGCTTTGGTTGCTTTGAAGAGACTGTTGGTAAAACTATGGATGCTAAAGGTTCTTCTGATGAGGCCTTAGAAATAATGAATGTGTAATTGCAAACTGGAAGAAAGGTGATCTTTGTTCCAAAGTCACAGGGAACTTGGAAAAATTGAGTCCTGATATTGGATGGAAGGCAGAATTTGAAAATGATGAACTTGGATATTTAGCTGAGGAGGTTTCCAAACTTAATGTGGAAAAAATGTTGCTTGACTTCTCCTTGAAGCTTATATAAAATGTGAGAGGAATGGGATAAGCTGAGAAGTGAATTTGTGGGCATAAAGACACCAGAAAGTGATGGTTTGGAAAATTCAAAGCATCCAGAAAATGAATCCTCAGGGAATAGTTCTCCATGTGAAGATTTAACTCAACATGGAACCAGTCAGCCATTTCAGTGCATTTCAGAATTGGAAATGCAGTTGTCCAGAAAGGATTTTTTTTAAAAGTTCTTTTGTCTGATGGTTGAGACCTCAGTGTACTATATGCAAAATCTACAATTTTTTTTCTAACATCTGTATGAAATTAATCACTACCAGCATAGACCTAAAGAAATGGAAAAATGGACAGACTGTTGAAAAGTCACTGCATGGACAGAACCATGGAAGCTGAGGTCTGGACTGAAAATATCTTCTTGGGCCAAGAGAGTGGACCCATGCATAAGTGTTGAAAGGCTGAATATGTCCTAGTACTTGGAGAATGCAGGTCTTCATTGATCAGGAAGGGTGTTACCATCCCAGTTTTCTCAAATGTCTGAGGTATTGCAGATAGTCTGGCCCCACCCCAATGCTTAATGAGGGTGAAGCCAAGAACCTTGTCCTCACCCCGATGCTTGAAGGTGTTGGAGCTTTTATCCCATTGTTTGGGGAGAGCATGGCCAACGTGCAAGCACTTGGAAAGTGTGAGGTTGCTGCTTCATCAGGCCTGTAGGACAAACCAGCAAATGCCACCATGTGTCTTGCCATGTAGGAGAACACCGAAAGAGTGCCACCAACCAGACTTGGGAAGAAAACATCACTTTGATAATCAAATTTTTTCTCAAAGGATGAAAGACTTTTTTCCCCACTGCATGCAAACCAATACCCTGCAGCATCTTTCCAGCACCACCATATCCAAAAGCCAGGCTATGTCGGTGGTTCCCAACACCTTGTCCCTTCAGGCTGAGTAGGAATGTTCTCACACTTACTTTTCATCTTGGCTCTGGGCAGAGGGGCTTCAGTTTGGGCTGTGGACCCCACCACACCAGCCATGCAGAGGAAGGGGGTGAGCCTGAGGTTTGTAAACAAAAGCTCCTGGCAGTTTTGTTTTGTTTTTCCTTTCCTGCCCTAAACAATGTGGGTGTCCATCTGTTTGAACTCTAGCCCCCAGACAAAGTGCTCAATCTTAAGGCCTGTTTGGAAGCAGGTCATCTGTAGCAGTTGTGTTGTCCTGCAGTCATGTGGGAGGAGCAGTGTAATATTGAAGCCCAGTCTGCCTGGGGCTCCTTTTTTGGCTGACCTCCCTTCTAGACTTAGCCCAGGGATGACCAGTGCCAGAGACAAAGCTGCTTCAGACTCCCAGGGATACTGGAGGCCAAGTGCTGGAATTGAGGATGGGGCAGCCTTCCTTGGTTAATTCTTGAACTCCTTTACCCATGTGTTGGTGAATTTTGGCTCTTCTTTGGTTGTTCAGGGCTGATGTATCAGTTGTGTGGGCCTTTGCCCACAGTCATACCTAGAGCTTTGTGGGGGACACCGAATCCCAGGAACCAAAGTGCATTTGTGATGCCGCAAGGGAGTGGTTTGGAAAGATGCCCTGGATAACTGAGATGACAGCAGTTCCCCAGGTGTAAGGTAAGCATGCATGCCAAGGCCTCTTGCCCTGACCCTGAGAAGGCAGGGACCACTGGGAGGAAGATCACGGTTGCTGAGGTGTCAGGCACTGCTAGAGCTTGAAGCTGTTGAGGCAGGCTGGGGAGGAGGGCGGACCTGTCCTCTAGCCGGGAAGGATGGGTGGCTTCAAGAAGTCTTAGGCCTGTCTTTCATTTTGTATGGTAAGGTAGTAGGGGCCAGTGTTGGCAGGAACCCAGAGACAAGCAGTGGCAAGGATCAGGGAGAGATACCAGAGCCATACAGCACTTGTCACTACGGAGCCCACCCAGATACCATTCTTCAGAATGTTTGTGTGGCTGCTTGGATGTTCCAGAAGGTTTACTGTCAGGGCTGAGGAGATTGGAAGTTCCAGAAAGAGAAATGAACCCCTGCTCATCTAGTGCTTTAAGCAGCCCCCAGATTTGACCAGGAACTCCTGGTTCTCCTGCCCATGCCATCCTCCACGTCCAGTTCTGGCCCACTCCCCCAGTGGACAGGAGACCACACAGGTGGTTGGCTGATGTCTAAGAGCATGCGTTGACCTAGCAGTTGCATGGAGAACCCATGCCTGACCATGAGAGCAGTGAGAGTTGTCTTTTAGAGATCATGGAGATTTGGAATGAGCACGGTGTTGGAACTGGGGAAGTCCTGCTCCCTGAGCTTCAGCTGGTGCTCATGAGTGAACAAGCCTGTTTAGATGGAATGAAATGTGTGCATTTACCTGTGGCCACTGCTGCCAGGGATCTAATCTAAGCAAGGCAGCCATGGCATGACAGGGCACACTTGCGCCACTCCAGGGTCGGTTGGTGCTGTGAGAGACCTCAGGAGGTGGCCCTGCCTACCTTGGAGCAGAAGAGGTGGGGAGATGGTTTGATGGTGCATCATAGGGCTTCCCGCAATCTTCAACAAATGCCTGGGACTCAGGCCAGCACCACCTTGGCATGTTGAGTGTAAAACTTCTCCTGGCTTCCTGTCTCCCTTCATAGGCTGGGTGCTCAGGACACAGAATAATATACCTGTCAGCTTTCCCAGACAGATCCAAGGAAAACAGGTAACTAGAAAATGTGGTGGGAGAAGTCACTTCTGCCTTTGCCTTCTCCACCCTTCTTCAGGGGGGGTGCCCTCTGACCCCAAAGAGAACTGCAGAGTTCTGGTGAAGAGGCACACCCCACTGTGTGACCTTCCCTCCTTCCCCCTCTTCCCTGGACCCCCTCCTCTCAGCCACTTCCTTCAGCTCTTCAGACATTACAGGTTCTATGACCTTCTCTCAGAAAAGCCTGGACCAGCACAAGTGAGAGGGTGGGTCAGGTGGTGAGGACCCTGGCACAGGATTGCCCCTGACAGGAAACTACTAGTGCCTGCACCTGGGGCTCAGCTTCCATCTGCTGTTTAAGGCCCAAAGTACTCACAGGCAAAACTGCCCTGGTGGTGGTGTGCTACCATTCTGTTTCTTCTTACATGACTCAGATTTTGAGCCTTGGTAGAATAAGGAAGAAGGTTGGAGGAAAGTGTCCTTGGCCTCTCAGGGCACTTTCCTAAGGGTGTGTTGTCAAGTCAACTAGAATTCTGCTTTCCTCTTGGAGGTCCTTGTCTCCACCTTAGAGACCTGTGGGTGCTCCCAAGAGCTCCTGGCAGAGTTCAGGGAGGCAGTGGCTTAGCCAAGTTAGACTAGAGTATAGTGGTCTTAGTACTTCTTGATTTTGAACCTGATTTCTTCTAATGCATTTTGGTACTAGTAGTCAGACTATTCCACTGGTTAGTTACCCATTTAAGCTGAGGCATGAAGCAAAATAAGAGCTGAAACCTCTGCTCTTTAGAGCACCAGGAGGTAGGGGCATGGCATTGGCCCACTTCGGTGTGTTAGGACCATGGCTTGACAATGCTTCTGAGCACAGCAGAGCTTTACCAGCCCCTGGAGTGTTAGCTGTCTTGTTTTACTTGTTTACTTCACAGTCACCAAACCTGGTCCCTATTAGAAAAAGGAGAAAAGTCTCTTTAGCTATGTTATAGAAACAGAGAAGATGTTACTTGGGCAAAATCAAAGGAAGAATGTGAATAGGGTCTGATGTTCATTGTGGGATGAAAGCGGGTAGTGAGGGGAAATGTCAGAGCACCTGCTGCTTACCCTGGCAGTAGGACAGTTTAAGCCCAGGCCAGTTTTAGAGCCTCTGAACTCTCCTGCAAATCCAACCTGACTAAGCCCTAGCTGCCCCTAAACCGCCTGGACGGAAGAACTGCTCAAGCCCACTGTTGAATCCTGTTTAGGAAACAGTCGTGACAGACACCCTAACTAAAGGGCTGGCCAAAATGCGTTTTACTCCTTATTTTGCCAGCTCTTTACTTCCCCAGACCCCTACCCTTTTCTGCTCTGCCAAATCTGCACTCAAGAGCTGGTTTCTTGACTCACAACACGAGACTTGAGAGGGTGTCCACAGTAGTTAGTTCCCTGAGCGTGTCCCTCTGCACGTGACTCCGTGGGACACTGATGAAGCTGTTTTCTCCCGGGAGTGCTTTATTTGGATAGAAGGTGTACACCACCACCCTGGTCTTCCCCTCTGGGCAGGGGTCTTCTCTACTGCCTACTAGAAGCTGCATGGAAAGGGACCCCACCACCACCACCTTCATAAAAGAGAACAGGGAAAGGCCATAAACAAAGACAGACTTGTAGTTTATTTTGTAGTTTTGTTTTTTTTTAATAAATACACTTTACAGTAAAAAATTAAATATGTTTAGATTTTACTTATATTTTAAGTGTAATTGTGGTGCAGTGAAATCATTTTTTATATTATCTCACAAATTTATCACATAATTTACAACATTACAGAGATGAAAATAAATGAGTGCTGAAAGCAACACAAAGGAGTTAAAATGCTTGGACAATGCAATGGTGCAAAAACTTGGAAACCAGTAAAAAAAGAACATATGGAAAGAAACTGTGCTATCCTAGGCAGACTTTGTGGCTCTTCAGAGAGAGGAGCCTGTCAATGGGTCTTCCAACCTTCTTTCTTCTTCCTGAGGGAAAAGTGATGATAGAGCACAAACTTGCTCCTCAACTAAAAAAGCCTTAGCAAAACCTATAGTTACCTTCACAGAAAAAATCACCAGCATCTCTCTCCATCTCCACAAAAATATATTTCCTTTGCTGAAGAGGGAAACAATTACCTGTACTTCATTAACTGTCACTAATACAGATAGAACTGCACTCCTGATACTAGAAGCAATGTAATAAAATGGCCTAGAGACCACCTCCAACTAGCCTTGCTATCCAATTCTGTTACTGAGCAAGCACTTATCATATGATGCACACAGAATTTAAAGTGTGATACCAGGATTCAAAGCAAAGAAAGAGTTGGTTTTTATAAGGCAGGTGAGGAAAAAGCTAAAATCTGTCTCCCTGAGTCTCAAAAGTTTAATATTTTTATGGATTCAAACAAGCGGAGATGAAGTTGTTGAGTACCATTATACATCACTCAGTTAACATATGATAACAAATATAATATCAAGTAAATGAATGGAAATAACCTAAATTAACCATTACCTAATAAAGGTAAATCACTCAGATAAATGGCTATAAGGTAAAGTAACCATTAAAATAACTAATATAAGCTAGTACAATATCATATAAATGAATGGAAATAAGCTAAAGTAACCTTTAAGATAACAAGTATAAACACTGTATTCAGTGGTTATAACTTCTCTGGGGATGATACATAAATTATTTTTGATCCTAGAATTAAGAACAACTACTACAACCACATTTGCAACACTTTCTAAATTCTATGCCAAGAACTGAAGAAGAAATTTTACATGATTTTTGTGCTAGATCAAAGAACTAGACTATCAACTAGACTGTCATGAAGACTGTTTTCTGAATCCAGAGCATTAATTCTGGAACTCAATAATGCACTTGGGACAGAATATCCCCTGCACAGGAGAACATATTCTGAACACTTGGGCATTGATAAAGAAGCTCAACTGTAACATAAGCTTGGCATGAAAAGACTGTATAGACCCATCTGATATAGTCCCTGTTCATTGTTATTTGCTCCTTGTTCCTTATTATTCAGTTCCTTGAATAATAAGGGTTAGAAAAAAAACAGCTGCTACTTCACTTTTCCCAACGATGGACCAAATTCAGGTGGAAGTTCTTTTTACAATAAAAATATCAGTACATAAATAAAGTAAGATTCTTTTGAACTGCTTCAGATGAAAAAGGTAGTATAAGAGAAATTTAGTAAAAATCAAAATATTCTGAGAAAATTGCTGGCTTATGAAGAATAAAGGGCTATTTGAAATTAAGATGACTTTGAAATATCTAGGATAGTTTGGGGATGTAATCATAGGCCTCACTAGGTATTGGAATAGTGAAAAAGTGGTTAGCTATTCCCAACTAATAGTAGCTCAAAGCCAGGTTTAATAATGAGAAAAGAATGATGCATAAGAAGGTTGTGATCAAGGCAGAAAATCATGTGGAACTCTTTCATTCAGAGGTTAATTTGGTCTCCAAGATTTCCTTTGCCCCCTTCACTGCAACCCCCTAAGACATTTAAA
>JAQZBX010065408.1:0-16315 GCA_029593785.1 Cabassous unicinctus | reverse complement strand
ACCACTTCCTTTTGTACTCAGTTTATCTTTTCTAGTGAACCATTTAGAATCCATTCTCATTTTCATTTTGCATATTTTTATTATATTTTCTTTGTGGTTATCATGGAGTTTAATTTAACATCCCAAATCTATAAATCTCTTTAGATTTGATGCCAACTTAATTCTAGCATCACTCAATATGCCTCCATCCCTGCTCTTTATGAAGTTCTTTTCACAAATTTCATCTTTATACCTTTGGGGTCCAAAACCATACAGTTACCATTACTTAAATGTGTTTGCCTGTGTATCCTGTATATGGAGTAACTTACCAAAAATCAGTACATTAGTAAAAGTAACCCAGGTGGTTACTTTTAATGGAGATCTTTATTCCTTATACTGCTTTTATCATCTGTCTATTGACCTTTCCTTTAAGTCTTAACATTTCCCTTTAGCATTGCTTGCAGGGAGGTCTAGTGATGAGGAACTCCCTCAGGTTTTGTTTACCTGGGAATATCTTAATCTCTCCCTGTGGTTTGAAAGAGAGTTCCTCTGGATATAAAATTCTTGGGTGTTAATTATTTTCTTTCAGCATTTTATAAATATTACTTCCCACCGTCTTCTTGCCTCCATTGTTTTTGATAAAAAATTGGCAATAGATCTTATTGAGGTTCATTTTACATAATGCATTGCTTCTATCTTGCAAATTTCAACATTCTCTTATTTTCTTTGACATATGACAGTTTGATTATAATGTATTTGGGATGGATGTCTTTGAATTTATCTTTTTTGGAGTTCATTGGATTTTAAAAAGGTAATTATTCATTAAATTTGGGAAATTTTTAGCTATTATTTTTTTAAATATCACACTGACCTTTCTTTTCTTTCTCCTCCTTGTGGAATTCCCATAATGTATATATTGATATACTTGGTGGTATCCCAGAGGTTTCTCAGGCTTTGTTAACTTCTCTTCATTCCTTTTTCTTTCTCCTTAGCATGAATAATTTCAATTGTTTTGCTTACCAGTTCATTGATTCTTTCCACTGCCACTTCCAATCTTCTACTGAGCCATTCTAGGGAATATTCAAATTCAATTATTGTGGTCTTCAGCTCTATTTGGCTCCTTTTGATAATTTCTGTGTTTTATTATATTCTCATTTTCCTGATATTCTTTAATTTTTTCTTCCATGTTTTGCTTTAGCTGTTTGAGCATATTTAAAAAGATCATTTAAAATATCTTTGGTATGTCCAAAGTCTGGTTTTCTTCATTGATTGTTTCTAATGTCTTATTTTCTTTCTTTGGAATGACCATTTCCCTTTTCTTTGTTTTGTAATGTTTTGTTGCACATTTTATGTTTTAATATTTTTGTGTATTAACTGTGGAATTAATTGTTCCTGAGCCCTTAAAGCACAGATTTCCTTGAATGATAGGATGTAACAAAAAGCAAAGAAAGCAATGCAAAGAACATATTTCACTGTCATTGCAAACTGGCTTTGTGATGGTCGGTGCTCTCCTTCAGAATTTAGCCCTCCTACCCAGAAATTCAGCCTAAGGCAAAAGCACACAGGGTCCTCTCCAGTCTTTCTAAGCATACTACTTATCCTAGGCCTGTGCTTCTTTGCTGTAGGAATTTTTCCCTTTTCACAGATATGAGTGTTCCTCTTGATTTTCCTCCCCCCACTGTGCTCTAAATTCTGTAACCTTTAGCTTTCTTTATGACACTTTGTGTGTTCTTCTCTATGTGGCTCTACACCCTGCTGATTTCCAGCCTCTGGCCTTTGGGATCTCTCTCTTAACTTCTGGGGGTTTCTCTTAACATTTGTAGCCTTTTTTCACTGTATATCCATCCTGTTTATAAAGAACTCCAGTCATGCTTTAATGAAGTAATCTAATCAAATAGTCCCACTTACAATAGGTTCACACCAACAGGAATAGACCAGGTTTAAGAACATAATTTTTGGGGTTACATACAGTATCAAGCTACCATAGGTTAATACATAAATACTGTTTATACCTTCTTATTCAATTGAATCTTTATCAGTATATATCACTCCTCTTTGTCTTTCTATCAGTTTTTAACTTAAAGTCTATTTTACCTGATATTAATATAGCTACTCCAGCTCTCATTTGGTAGTATTTACATGAAATATTTTTTTCAAACTTTTCACTTTTAACTTACTTGATTTTGAATTAAAAGTGAGTGTTTTGTAAAGATTATATATTTGGATTATGCTTTTTTATCCATGTTTCTAATCTCTGCCTTTTGAGTGAAGAGTTTAAGCCATTTACATTTACGGTATTACCAATAATGTAGGAATTTTCCCTCTCCTTTTTCTGTTTGTTCTTTTATTCTCAATTCTTCTGCTAATGACTATTTCATATTTATTTGATTTTGTGTAGTGTACAATGTTGGGTCCCTTCTCATTTCATTTTTTATCTATTTTTCAGATATTTTATTTGAGGTTACCATGGGGCTTAAATTTATTTTCCCAAATCTGTAGCAGTCATGTTTGCTTTTCCCAATTTAAATTCCATGGCATATACTCTATCCCTAAACCCTATGTCAACCACCTTTTGTTTTCTTGTTACAAATTGTATTTATTGTACATCCAACCCCCTAGATTTATCATTACTTTTTATGCATTTGGACTTTAGAAACTCTAGGAAGTCATAAGTGGAGTAACCCAAAATAGAATATTACTGTTGTATATAATTACTGATATGGCTTCCTTATCAGGGTTCTTTATTTCTTTATGTGTCTTCAATCCACTGGCTAGTGTCCTTTTCTTTCACTCTCAAGAATGCCCTTTAGCTTTCAATGTAGGTCAAATCTAGTCATGACATACTCCCTCAACTTTTATCTATAAATATCTTAATTCCTTCAAAATTTTTGAAAGACTCTCTCACAAGATATAAAATTCTTGGCTGGCAGTTATTTTCTTTCAGCAGTTCAAATATTTCATCCCAATGCCTTTGTAACTTTCAAAGTTTTTGATGAGAAATTGGCACTTACTCTTATTGTTAATCCTTTGTATATACTGGGTTGCTTTCACAGCTTTCAGAAATCTGTCCTTGTCCTTGGCATGCAATAGATTGAGTACCATGTGTCTGAGCATGGTTCTTTTCAAGTTTATCTTATTTATGGTTTACTGGACTTCTGAAGTATGTATTGGAGCAGTTTGATATTGTTTATGAATTCCAAAAATAGATATTGGATTATGTTTGTGAACTGGTCTTTTCCTCTGGGCATATTATATTGTATTGGATTCAGAGGTTTCACTTTTACTTGACTAAATTATGATTAAGGCTTTGATTGGGCCATGTCAGTAGGACTTTGAGACCCAGCCACCTTGGTGGGTGAGGACTCACAGAGAAAACAACATGGAAGATGGGAAGTTTTGAATTTTGATATTGGAGCCCTGGGAAGTAAACACACAGAGAAGCAGATACATGAGGAGGGAGAGAAGGCTCAATTAAACATGGCAGTGTTCCCAGGAAGAGAAACAGACCATTAGACTGATGGTTTACAGCTGGCCTTGTGGAGAGACCAGGACAGCATGTGAACCCAGAGAGAATTGTGTCGTGGGAGAGAGATGAGACTTATCCCAGTCTATAACTGATATTGGAATAAGCTGGGATGACAGAGCCTTAAGAGGAAGAGGAAGTCTGAACCCTTGCAGATGTTGGCAGCCATCTTGCTCCAACACATGGCAACAGACTTTGGTGAGGGAAGTAATTTACCCTTTATGTCCTTGTGATTGTAAGCTTCTATCCCCAACAAATACCCTATATAAAACCCATCAGTTTTCTGGCACTTTGCATCCACACTCCTTTGGCTGACTAATACAGTGTTTGGTACCAGAGAATGGGGTCATGCTTTTGCAATTACCAAAATGCTGGAATGGTTTTATAAATGAGTAAGGGGTATTTTTGGGAGGAATTGTGAGTTGCTTGGGAGAAAATACCTATAGTGCTTAGAAGAGACTGTTGGGAATATGTATGCTAAAGAGAGTTTTTAGGATGACTTAGAAGTAAATGATGAAATTATTACTGGTAGCTGGAGGAAAAGCAATCTGTGTTTTAGTCACAGAGAACTTAGCAAGATTAACTCCTGATGTTTTATAGAAAAAATAATTTGAAAATGGTGAGCCTGGGCATTTAGCTGATGAACTTTCAAAGTAAACTCAGAGAATGCAGCTTGGCTTCTCCTTGCAGCTTATAGCAAAATGCTAGATGAGTGAGATAAGCTGAGGACTGGATTGTTGGGCACAAAGAAACTGGAAACCAATTCTGGAAATTCCAGGCCTCTGGAAATCAAGTCCCCAGAAGATAGTCCCCTATTTGAGGGCTTCACTAAGTTTGGAAATTGTAAATCAGGATTTAAGATGCAGTTATCTCAGAAAGACTTGTAGAAAGTCTTACTGACTGATGGCTTGGACCCCTGTTTCTTGTATGTCAGACCAACAAGCTTTTTGAGAGATCTATATGAACAAAACCACTGTCAGCTTGGACTTGAAGGGACATGGAAAGGAGAGATTGAAGGAGAAATGGCTTCAAGAGGAAAACCATGGAAACTGAGATCTAGAATTAAGACATCTCTTTGTCCAAGAGAGGAAACACACCCTTGTGTACTGAGAGGGTGAGTTTGCCCTGGCAATTGAAGAGGGCAGATATTACCACCTAATGTTCAGGAGAGTTTTGCTGCCCCAGGTTGCAGAGAGGGTGGTGCATATTCCTTGAGGATTAGGGAGGTTGAGCTCAATGACACATAAGTATGAGAGGGCCAGGACAGTCCCTCATGTATTAGAGAAGACCAGGTTGCCAACTCATTGCTTTGAGTGATTTGGGCCTGTATGCCAAAAGTTAGGAGGAATGTTGTTTTAACTTCACTGTGCTAGTGGGGTTAAGACTTTAATCCAAAGATTGAGTAAAATGTGGCATCACCTTAACACTCTTGGAGGATGAGGTCTGGGATTTGTCACCACCAAGAAGCTTGATGAGGATGGAACCAAGGAAATGGCCATTGGGCCACCCTGTGGAAAGGGTGGGTCCTCATGAAGCCCTGGGAAGAAGAAACCATCATCTTCAGAATGACTCTCAAACTTTGACATCTAATGAAGTATGCCCTGTAGGTTTATAGAACTGTAAGGGACCTATGACTCAAGGTTCCCTCCCAATTTCTCTTTATGGTAATGAAAATGTTTATCCTGTGTCTGTCCATTTTTGCTTTGGAAGCAAAGAAATTTTTCCATGGGTTTCAGAGGTCTAAAGTCTGTTGAGACTTTGTCCCAAGACAAACTGTATTTCTTTAAATTGATTGTGATATGATTTTGTATTTGCATTGTTACTGATTTAAGTTTTTAAAAAGTATTATAATGTATTTTGAACTTCTCGAATGTGTATTGTAGCAGTTTGATATTGTTTATGAATTCCAAAAATAAATATTGGATTATGTTTGTGAACTGTTCTTTTCCTCTGGGTATATTATATTATTATATTTTATATTTTATTATGTTATATATACTGTATTGTATTGTATATAGTATTGTACAGCATTGTATTATATTATACTTATATTATATTATATTATATTATATTCAGAGGTTTCACTTTTACTTGATTAAATTATGATTAAAGCTTTGATTGGGCCATGTCAATAGGATGTTGAGTCCCTGCCCCACCTGATACATTGGGACTCACAGAGAAAACAACATGACAGAGGAGGAGTTTTGAATTTTGATATTGGAGCCCTGAGAAGTAAACACACAGAAAAGCAGGTAAATGAGGAAGGAGAGACGGCTCAATTAGTCATGACAGAGGCCCTGGTAAGAGAGACAGTCCATTAACCGGATGTTATACAACTAGCCTTGTGGAGAGAGCAGGGTGGCAGCTGAGAAATGAGCCCCAGGAGAAAGATGAGGCTTATCCCAGCCTACCACTGACATTGGAAGAAGCTGGGACCATGGAGCCTTAAAAGGAAGAGGAAGCCTGAACCCTGGCAGATGTCAGCAGCCATCTTGCTCCAACATGTGGCCACAGACTTTGGTGAGGGAAGTAATTTAATCTTTATGGCCTTGTGACTGTAAGCTTCTACCCAAATAAATACCCTTTATAAAAGCCAACATATTTCTGGTACTTTGCATCAGCACCCCTTTGGCTGACTAATACATGTATATTCACTTTCCTTGTTAAAATTGGGAAGGGTTCTGCCATTATTTATTGAATATTCCTTTTGCTCCTTTCTTTCTTCTCCTCCTAGGATTCCCATAATCCATATATTGGCACCTTGGCAATGTATCATATGTCTCCTAGGTTCTGTTCAATTTGTCATTCTTTTTGCTTTCTGCTCTTCAGCCTGAAATGTTTTAATTGTCTTATCTTTCAAGTTCATTGATTCTTCTCTCAGCTCTAATCCATTAATGAAACCATCTAGGGACTTTTTAAATTTCAGTTATTGTTGTTTTTAACTCCAGTATTTGCTTTTGTTTCCTTATTAACATTTCTTTCTCTTTATTAAGATTCTCATGTGATTCAATCATCGTCTGTCTTTGGGAATGATCCATTTTCATTTATAAGGAATATGTGTTCTGTTGTTGAATGAATTGTGATATTCAGGTCTGTTAGCATTATCTGTTTCATAGTATTACTCATTTCCTCTATTTCCTTATATGTCTTTTTTTTCCCCATTATCAAAACATCAGCATCAGTTTATTTCTCAATAGATTTTAAGTTTCAGGTGACTTTTCTCTTCATATATTTGCTCAGGTTCTCTTGTAACAATTTTCTTGCTTGTTCCAGGAAGTGAATAGTTATAGTCTGTTGTGATGTAAGGTATTGTCTCTTAAATCCTTTCCTGGTTCTTAAAGACACACTGTGAAATGGAAACAGCCCTGACCAGCAAGTAGTTTATGTTTCTCGACATTTCTTGGGGCACAGGAGTAAGTGGTACAGCCTTTTCTCCATGCCAGTCACTCTACAAATTCCCAAACAATCACAGACTGGAGTCTGGGCAAGCAATATGGGCCCCTGTGCATATCCTCTGGCATCATCTGAGCCTTGCAAAGACCTACACAACTGATGTTCACAGCATACATGATATGAGTGGAGTGACATTTGCATGGCTGATCTGGAGCATGACTGTATTGAAAGGGGCTTGGTAAGGTGTCAGACCATGTAAAGGATAAATTGATTTTGGATTTGTGGAGTGCAGTTGGACAAGGTAACTAAACACTGCCAATTCATAAAGAACTTTGTTATGTAATTCTCTGTTTCCTGGAGTTTTTCTAAATGCAACCTCCAATTCAATGGACATCAGTTTGTGTCCAGTGAACACAATTGGACTCTCTTTATGTTGTTCAGCAAATTCCAAGTTTTCTGCTTCTGGAAGCTTAAACCTCTACTTCTGACTTTACACTTGCATTTTTTGTGCAAGCCATTGTTGTCATCCACATAGTTGTGGGTGAGTTTTGGCATGTATCCACTCTGGGCAGAACTGAACTGAACGACATGGGAGACAGCAATCTGATAAGATCAATGAGAAGTAAAATCCCATTGCCTGTCACCCATGCCATTCTGTCGGTGATCAGAGGAGATTCTCTCTTATAAGAGAAAAACACATATTTTATTATATTAATATGATTTTCAAAAATTATTTTAAAAACAGTTTTCCCATAATACACCATTTTTTGTGGTGTTCTGGTGGGTGAAATGTGGTTCCAGAATTGATTCTGTAACATTAAGTGGAGAAATGCAATAAGGAGGAGTATATTCTGTCTGCCCCAGGTCACATTTCTTTATAGTCAACACAGGAAATGGTATTTAACTACTGATTAAACAGGTATCTATTAAACATTGACTTTCCTACATCCTGAGCTCCACAAACCAGAATGACAGGACAGCCATCTATCTTTTCACAAGAAACACAAACTCTTCCATTGCTGAAATGACACTCTCAGTTAAACAGTGGCTGCTTTTCCTTTTATTTCTCTGAATTCTGATAGGCCTCAAGTATAAACAGCCAGCAGTATTTTCAGAGGTCAGATTCTATTTTAAAAAAATGTGAGATATACCTAGACGGCTGTGTATGAAATTTGCTACAAATGTTGTAGCATCACAATGTGACACAGAGGAGAAAAATAATTCATTTATTGACATCTGTCACCCTGGTTAAGATGAGTTTTGAGCAAAGTTCAGGCTTCCCTCATCACCTCCTTCTTGCTTTTCTCAGGCATCAAGTAATGAACTGTGTTGATACTCAGGAGACAGTCTATATAGGCAGAGAAGAATTCATAGACAGGCTGCCCTGGGCTGAGGGCAAAACCAAGCATCTCCATCAAACCATATAGACAAGTTACACTACAGAGTCTGCCTAAAACAAGAAACTGTTGGAATGGCAGCAGCACCACCTTGAGTCCAGGCCTGCTCCAGGTTAGGGTTCATAGCCAGGGCTGGACTGCAGGCTGAGATCTTGGGTCACCAGACTACTGCACCCAGCACCAGGCAGCTGATCTCAGCTGGCCTCCCTCCAGTCCACATCTGCCACCTGGGCCTGCAGCAGTCTCTTTCACATTATCTGCATCCACTGTTAGCAGTGGCTGGGCCAGTGGCTGAGGATGAGCTTGAGCTAGGTCTCACTGGCCCACAGCCACACAGAGTGGGAGGGCACTCACTTCATCAGCAGCACATCCTCCAGCTCCTTATTGGTCTTTTGTCAGGATATTCTAGCAGTTATTGAAAGTGTTTTATTCCAGTCTCCTATTATTAATATAGAACCATCTATTTTCCCTTTAAGTCTGTCAATGTTTGTTTCAAATATTTTTGGGCTCTGGTATTATCTGCATATAGTTTAATAATCATTATATCTTCTTGATTAATTGACAAACTTTTTCAACATATAGTGCTCTTCTTTGTCCTTTTTAGCAACATTTCACTTTGTCATTTTGCCTGATAATAATTTAACTATCTGTATTTAATTTTGGTTACTATTTGCATGGTATATTTTTTCAGTCCTTATACTTTCAGCCTTCTTGTGTCTTTGTATATTAGAGTCTCTTGTAAATAGTACACACACACACACACACATATATACACTTTAAAACAATGTTTGTATGTGTAAATATATATATCATGCTTTATTTTCCATCTGCTAAGCTCTCTCTTTTGACTGAAGAGTTTAAGCCAGTTATATTTAAAATAGTACTGACAGTGCATGATTTACTTTTTCATTTGGTTTCTGCAAGCCTTTCACCATTTATTCCCCCAGTTCTTCCATTTCTGCATAGTTTTTTATTTAGGTGATTTGTCATAGTAAACCATTTTGAATTCCTACCCATTTCCTTTATTCCATATTCTTCTGCCATTTTTGGTTATTATGGGGCTGAATTTGTTTAATATCCTAAATCTATAACAAGCTTATCGATTTGCTGATAACAAGTTCAAAAGCACACACAATTTATGTTCCTATAAACATTTATCCCCATTCTTTATGTAGTTCTTGTCATAAAATACATCTTTATACTTTATGTGTGCAAAACCAAAGATTTATCATTACTTTTTATGCATTTGCTTTGTAGATACTGATAACAGTAAAATTTGGAATTAGACATAAAAAATGCAAAAGTGCTGGCATTCATATTTCATTTATGTTTTACCTATTGGCTAGTGTTCTTTTCATTCAAATTAAAGAACTCCCTTTATCTTTCCTTGTATAACCAGTCTAGTCATCACAAACTCCCTCGGCTTTTGTCTTAATCTCTCCTTCAATTCTGAAAGCTATCTTTGCTGGGTACAGAATTCTTAAGTTGGCATTTTTCCCCAGAACTTTAATGTCATTCACTGTCTTCTTGCTTCCATGATTTCTGAACAGATTACTGAGGCCCCCCTGTACATGTCACATTCATTTTTCTTGTCTTTTTCCACTTTCTCCATTTATGGCAGGGGACAGTTTGATTATAATGTATCTGGGTGTGGATCACTTTCTGCTTATGCTGATTAGAGTTCATTGTACTTTTTGAATGTGTATATTTAGGTCTTTCGTTAAATTTGGGGATTTTTCAGACAATTTTTCTTTGAATTATATTTCTGCCCTTTTCTATATTTTCCTTCTGGGATTCCCATAATCTGTATATTGATATGCTTGTTGGCATCTGTATTAGTGAGCCAATGGGGTGTTAATGCAAAATACCAGAAATCTTTTGGCCTTTATGAGAGGTATTGATTTGGGGTAGAACTTTACAGTTACCAGGCCATAAAGCATAAGGTACTTCCCTCACCAAAGTCTGTTACCACGTGTTGGAGTAAGATGGCTGCAAATATCTGCCAAGAGTTAAGGCTTCCTGGGTTCCTCTCTTCCCTGTTTTTTTTCCTTTCTGGGCTCAGCTGCCCTGCTTTCTCAACAAGGCCAGGTGGAGACTATCAGGTGACCAGGTCTGTCTCTCTCCCCAGGCCTCAATTTTCTCTGGGCCCAGCTGCTCTGCTCCTCTGTGTGCTTACTTCCTTGGGCTCCAGCATTAAAATTTCAGCTAAGTCTTCTGCCATGTCATTTTCTCAGTGAGTCTCCACCCACCAAGAGGACAGGGACTCAACATCCTACTGATGTGGCCCAATCAAAGTCCTAACCATAATTTAATCATTCCCAGAGGAAAATACCAGTTTACAAACATAATCCAATATTTCTTTTTGGAATTCATCAATAATATCAAACTGCTACACTCACTTTGAATTCCAAAAAGACATTACAATATTCAAAAAACCTTATTTCAGTAACAATACTAAGTAAAAAATAATATCCCAATCAATATAAAGAAATACTGTTTTTTTTTTGAGGCAAAGTCCCATCTGGCTGTAGACCTCAGAAACATACAAAACAATTTATCTGCTTCCAATACACAAATGGACAGACAAAGGATAAACATTTTCATTATCATAAGGAGAAATTGGGAAGGAAACATGAGTCATGGGTCCTCTACAGTTAAGTAAACCTGCAGGGCCTCCTCCATTTGATTCCAAAGTCTGAAAGTCATTCTTGATTTCCAGAGGCTTGGAATTTCCAGAATCAGTTTTTTGTTTCTTTGTGCCCAACAATTCAGTTCTCAGCTTATTTCTTTCATCTAGCATTTTGTGATAAGCTGCAAAGAGAAGCCAGGCTGCATATTCCACATTTAGTTTTGAATTCTACTTGGCTAAATGTCCAAGCTCATAATTTACAAATTCTGCCTTCCATATAACATCAGAAGGCAATCATGCTAATTCTCTGCAATTTTAAAACACAGATCTCCTTTCTTCCACTTTCCAATAATAGTTTCTTCATTTACATCTAAGGTCACATCAAAAGTCTCTTTAGCATTTATATTCCTATCAGCAGTCTCTTCAAAGCAATCTAGGCTTTTTCTATCAAGCATCTCATCTCACAATTCCTCCAAAGAAATATCCCTTACCCATTTATAAAACTGTTCCAGAATTTTTGGTAATAGCAAAAACATGACCCCACTTCTGGTAACAAATTCTGTATTAGTCAGTCAAAGGAGTGCTGATACAAAATATGCCAAATCTTTATCACACCCAGAGGAGGAGACTAGTTTACAAATGTATTTTTTTTCTCTTTTTTGGTGATTCATAAATAATAGCAAGTTGCCACAGGCACTCTCCCTGTTGCTGCAAATATTTAGCTATTTTCTGGAGCTCTGTGAAAGAAGGCTGTGTCAGTTTTATCTTGTTGTTCAAAACGCCTGTCAGGAGACAGAACACAGGAGTGTCTAACATGCCATCTGGTGACATCATCTTACTGTTCTATCTAAAGAACATGATTTATAAGCAAAAGTCTACCTTTGGTGTACTGTTATATTCGTTTGACAAAGTGTACAGTCATGTAACAACCACCACATTCAAGATATTGGTTACTCAAATAGTTTTCTCATACTCCATTTTAGTCAATACATCCTGCCTTCCCAAATACTAGCAAGCCCTTAGATGTTTTCTGTCTCTGGTGTTTTTCTCTTGCCGGAATTAAAAAAAAAGAAAAGAAAAAAGGAATCATATAGTATATAGAGTTTGATATCTGGCTTTTTCAGTTACTATAATTCATTTAAAATTTATATGTGTTGTGTAAATGTCTATTTCTTTCCTTTATATTGCCTAGTGGAATTCCATTATCATGATGTATCACTCTTGCTTTTTCCATTTACTAGTTGAAGGCTATTTGGGTTATTTGGATTTTTGTTGATTGTGATTAAAGATGCTAAAACCATTCATATATAGGTTTTTCCATGAACTTAGGTTTTAATATCCCTAAGGAAAATTCACAGGAGTTGAATCACTGGGTTATATGTTAAGTGTAATTTTACTTTTCAAGAAAACACAGGTTTTTGAAACAGAGCTGTAATATTACCTGGAAGTTATATTGCCATCAATGTGTATGACATTTCCATTAGCTTTGTAGCATCTCCATTATTTATTATTGTGCATTTGATATTTTTTTAAAATTTCAACATTTTCATAGATTTTTAGTGTTATCTCACTGTACTTTTAGTTTACATGAACTGAAGACTGATGATGTTGAGCATCAAATCATACCCTTATTTTCTCCACTTTTATGTGTCTATTCAAACATCTTGCCTGGTTTTTTTAATGAGATTTTGGTTTTTATTTGAGTGCTTTTAGGGCTTTATTTTGTGTACATAAATTTTATTGGGTGTAAAATTTGCCAACATTTTTTATCAGTATGGATCTTATCTTATTGTTTTAGCATTGTCTTTCTAAGAGTAGAAAGTGTATTTTGATCCATACAAAATTTTGAGCTTGTTCTATTATGGTAATGATTTGATGTTTTATCTAATAAATAATCATCAAATATATACTTTTTAAACATATTTGCTAAGATATAATTTTAATACCATACAGTTCAGCCTTTTAAAATGTAAACTTTTTCTTTATTATATTCATAGATATATACAACAACCATTATAGCCTATTTTAAAACATTTTATCATTTTGAGAAAGAAACATTATGCCCTTTAGCTAACACCCTCTCTGCCCATTTCCCCACAATCCTAAGAAACCACTAATTTACTTTCTGTCTGTATAGACTTTTCTATTCAACTAACATTGATGATTTCATTGTGACTGAAAAGGGTAACCTATGGATGTAAATGTCAATTGAAAGGAAGCTAAAGAATAATCTAGGTACTGAAACACAGTGATTTCAATGGTGGATGAAGATTGTGGTTAATAGTATAAATATAGGTATGTTCATTTACAAAGTGTTAAGAATATGGTGACACACAGGAATATTATAGCAAATGTAACTTATGGATAATAGTTGACAGTAATAGTGTAAACTTTTCAGCAATGGCAAAAAAGATATATCAATTCTAAGGGACAAGAATAGGGGGATAGAAGGGGTTATGCACTTTTTCCTTTTGTAATAACAAAAATGTTATAAAATTGACTGTGATGATGACAGCACAACTCTGATGAAAATGAGAGTCACTAAGTATATGCTTTAGATGGCTAATACAAAGAATGGGACAGTATAAAACAATGAAACTTGTGGTGGAAGATGGGCTGTGGTTAACAGAACAAATAAGAAAATGTTCTCTCATGAACTACAGCAAATATATAATACACGGTGTTAATAACCAGGTGAGTTTGGGAAAATGCACCAAATATAAGCTATAGACTACAGTTAGTGACAGTATTTTGACAATACTCTTTCTTAGGTCATAACAATTTCACAATAATGCAAAGTGTTGGTGGTAAGGTGATATATGGGAGCCCTATATGATGATATGCATGTTTACTTTTTAAGTTCACATCTTTTACTCTAGCATTATTGTTTATGCATATTGATGTATAAATGATATATTTCAATGTTTTTTTTTAGTAAAAAGAAAGGATGCTGCATTTTGTTAAAAGCCTTTTCAGCATCAATTGAGATGATCATATGATTTTTCTTCTTCAATTTATTAATGTGGTGTATTACACTGATGTATTTCTTATGTTGAAACACTCCTGCATACTTGGATAAGACCCACTTGGTCGTGATGTATAATTCTTGTAATGTGCTGTTGGATTTGATGAACACATACTTTGTTGAGGATTTTTGCATACATATTCATTATGGAAAGTGTGTGCAATATTCTTTTTTTTTTTCATAGTAACTTTGTTTGGCTTTGTGATTAAGGTGATGTTGGCATCATAGAGCGAGTTTCTTTTTTAAATATATTTTTAAATTTATTTTAAAGGATACTTAGATTACATAAATTGTTACGTAAAAAATATAAGGGATTCCCATATGCCCCTCTCCTCACACCTCCCACTTTCCCCCACATTAACAACTTCTTTCATTAGTGTGGTATGTTCACTGCAATTGATGAACACTTTTTGGAGCATTGCCACTAAGCATGGAATATACTTTCATTGTAGTTTACACTCTCTCCCACTCAATTTGGTAGGCTATGACAGGATATATAATGGCCTGTATCTGTCACTGCAATGTCATTCATATTAATTCCAAGTCCTGAAAATGCCCCCATATTACACCTCTTTTTGCCTCTCCCTGACTTCAGCACCTCCAGTGGCCACTGTCTCCACATCAATGATATAATTTTTTCTATTGCTAGACTCACAATAAGTCTATAGTAGAACATCCTATAAGTCTACTGTAGTCCATATTTTATCCACCAATCATGGGGATTCTGTGAGGGTGATGCCCACTCCACCTCTAATTCAGAGGGTTCTTCAATCCCATTAGGGTGATGGATGGGACTCCCTTGTTTGCAGTTGTAGACTCTCTTGGTTCCTTGGTGCGGTGGTTGTCCATCCTCACCTCCCCATCAAGTGTCCTGGGTGAGTCCAATGAACTGGAGAGTAGGTGCTGTAACTCCACTGAGTCTCAGGGCCCAGCTGGCACATGGACAGCCCAGAGATTCATGTCCCCTGTATGTACACCTACCAACTCTAGCACCAACTATGAGTTCAAGCAAAAGGGACAGAAGAGGCATGTGTAGAGAAGTCATATCTGAGTAAAACTGTGCCTCAATTGGGAGCACAATCTCCAAATCAGGGCCCACTGACAAGTCACCAAACTCCAGGGCTATCCACCATGACTACAGAACCTGTCTCTCAAGAGTCCTCAAGGCCCCACTGTTTGGGGCAGTGTCCACTTTGGCCATCTATGAGATCCTGCTGAGCTGTGCATAAGTGTTACTCCTCTGATGACCTCCTGATTCACTTTGAAGTCTCTTAGCCATAAAAACTCATTTGTCTTTACCTTTTCTCCCTTTTATTCAATGTCGTTCTCTAGTTGTATCACCAGCTGATGCTTGGTAGTAATCCCTCAGTGCCAGGGAGGCTCATCCCTGGGATTCATGTCCTTCACTGGGGGGAAGGCAATGCATCCACATGCTGAGTTTGACTTAGAGAGAGGCCACATTTGAACAACAAGGAGGCTCTTAGGAAGTAAATCTTAGGCACCCTACAACACTAGGCCAACTTGCAAGTTCAAAACCAAAAGGCTCATTAGCATAGTCATCAATATCAAGGCCCACCAATGGATCATACATCTTCACTAGTCATTTCCTTGTATTTGGGGGATTGTTGCTGTTCCATTAGAGAATGTAGGCAGAGCTCCCCAGGATGGAGATTAAACAATCCTTCAGTGGTTGTGTGAACCTCTACCCACTGTGGCAATGCCCCATGAATATTTGAAAATATATATATGCCCTATATGTATGCCCAGGTGAACTTCCTACTATTTATCCCTCATAACTGACATCCCACACCATTGATCCTCCCCTGCCATAGTTGTAACCCTTGTATGATCCAAAACTTATTCAAAAATGAAGCCAAGAATGTTGCCAAATTTGATTAAAAGGAAAATGAAATAATAATGATAGGTTTAAACATTAGAAAAAAATACATAAGAATTTAGAAAAACAAACTAAAATAAAGTGGAAAAAAATGGGGTACTAAAAAAAGTGAAAAAAATTTAACAAAATTATTTTTGATGTTTTGCCTTTAATCACTGTATTATCTGTTTTTTTTAATTTTTTTTATTTGTAAAATAATATATAAATACATATGCATATATGTGCATTTGTTTACATAAATGTTATTATATATATATACATTTTATAAAGGTTCCTAGATTACCCAAATATTACTCAGAAACTACAGGGATTCCCATGCTCCCCACCACCCACACCCCCAAAAACACCCCACACATCCATTCCCCATCCGTGTGGTATTACACCCGCAATGGATATACACATCCTGGGGCCTTGCCACCGAGCATAGACTACAGTTCATATCACAGACCACACTCTTTCCCACCCAGTTCTG
>JAQZBX010065407.1:0-16311 GCA_029593785.1 Cabassous unicinctus | reverse complement strand
TTTTTTTTTTTTAAGTAAAACTCATCTATCCTCTGAGAGATGCTGCCCTCTAGAGGTATAATTTAATTGCTCTGGAATTTGAGTACCATAATGCTGCCTTATCTTAGTGTGTTGAAGTTGTAACCATTGTACTTAACTAAATACATGGTAACAAAATAACCAAGTCAAAAACCTTATATCAATCATCTAGTTTTAGGAAAGTTTGGGAAGATAGAATAAGCTATGTATAAATACCCTCTTTTTTTAGTGGATGCATGTGATATTTTTGGTTGCTAATAATTTTTTGAGTAAAATTTCTCTTTATAGGGAATTAAGAGCAAATAATACCTCAGGTCTCCAAACTCCATGAAGTCTCTCTTGCTGGCAGAAGCCATCCTTCCCTGTCTTTGAAGACCTATAACAACCTTGTTTAAGACAGTTACCATTCAAGGGAAAGCCAATTTCCTCCTACCTCTTCCCAAATCCTCATTGTTTCCAGACCTGTAACTGAAGTCATATTTTAGCATGCTTTACCTTTACATAATCAAACTGGGAAAAG
The DNA here is from genome assembly GCA_029593785.1 of Cabassous unicinctus. Taxonomy (NCBI): domain Eukaryota; kingdom Metazoa; phylum Chordata; class Mammalia; order Cingulata; family Chlamyphoridae; genus Cabassous; species Cabassous unicinctus. The sequence continues at coordinate 15,773 of JAQZBX010065407.1, read as the reverse complement.
GATTATATATCAAAAATTTTTTGAGATTTTTCTAACATATTTGTAAAAACTTTAGGAATATATATATAGAACTGGGTTCTGATGATGATGAGAGAGCGGGAACATAGTTTTGCATTTGTCTGAATGTGTTGTTCTGGTGAAGTTGTCAGAGATTCTGGATTCAGATTTCTCGGTCAGGCAGCTAGGAGTGGTTTTAATTGTTTTTATCTTTGACTGATACCTGTTGTCTGCAGTGGCATATACCAAATGAACTCAAATGCCTGAAGATTCATGATATAATTTAGAGGAATTAAAAAAATAATAAGATTTGGACCGATGGAACGGACTTGTCATTTGTGACCATTTACCTATGTCCTCTATCTACCCCTATCCTCTAAGAGATTCTGAAGATATAGTATTGATTCACCAAGGTAAAGAGATGGACTTTAAGGGCAGTGTCAGCTCTATGAAAAGCACTATAATTACTGTTGTCTGTAGGTGGGAGGAGATACTTCTGTTGAAATTATCCTTCTGAGTTGAGGGAGGGATGGTGGGTTCTTAGGGTGACTCTCACTTCTATAGGTGAGGTGGGAATTATTTCCATAAGGCATGATAAGCATGATGATCAGAGTTGTACTGACTTTTGGCTCTGACTAAATGATCATGCACTCCTTAGATCTAAAATAGATGGCCACCCTATTAAGGTCTACTTGATTTGTATAAATGAAAAAATGTAAGGCTGATCAACAAAGGTCTAAGTTAGACTACTAGTCCAAAAACTAGTGAGTTTTGGTCCATCACACAGTTCCTAGACCTTAGTGAGGTCTGTGGAAGTTTTCCATCTTTATGTGTTTATACATATTTTTGTATATTTTAACTCTTTTTCTATTCCCACATTGCCTTTGCAGTTTGGTCCATAGGTTATAGAAGAAACCAGGAGAGAAAGGGACATTACACAGAGATTTTGACTTTAACACTGTGTACAGTAACTGCTGAGACTTGAGTCATCACCCTTTTGAGGAACAGAGTAAGATGTTTTGTTTGTACAAGGCTTAGTTGTAATCTGTCATGCGGGAGAATCTTGTTTGGAATAAATATGTATATTATTAAACAGCCAAAACTTGGTGTATATTTGTGGTTGCCCATTTCAAATAGTCTTTCACTGTGGAGGAAACCTGCATCTTAGGAGTATACAAGGCAAAACTTAATTTCCTAGTATCCTATACAGCCAGGACACAGGCATGTGACCTAGGCTTTATCAATCAGATCTGTGTACAACTTGAATTCAGAAGAGAGAAATGCAAGGTAAGAACTTTTGTTTGGAATAGCTTCCTAATATGAATGTTGTACGGTGAGACATTGAGCTTTTAGAGGTAGCAGTGGCTGAGTTCGCAGTGAGCCTTATTGTCCTAGGCTTAGCTTGCATGGTATCAGGTCCTAAAGAATGGGAACAGTCTAGTGGGGAGTATTTTTCCTGGCTGCATACTCCCAAGCCAAATCTTAGACTCTCTAGGGGTAATTCTTAAATTTCTTAATATATTTTAATAAATTACTTTTCTCTTGAAACTACCTTAATATGTTCTGTTGTTTGCAACTAAGAACTTTATTGATCTACTAATTTTAAAGGTTTGTTTGTCAAAGTATTTTTTAAATTAAAATCCAAAAATTGTCAAATGCTTTTACTCTTATTTTTTCCTCCCCAAAGGCCTACATTTTTTTTGCCACCATATTTTCTGGTTAGAATGCCTGTTTTTCCACCTTTTGAATTGTTTCCAGTCCTTCAGTACTCAGCTTGAGCTCCACTACTGTTGTGAAACCTTTCTTATACCATCCCAGCAGCCTGATGGATTCTTTTTTTTCCTCTAAATTCCAGTAACACTTATTTAGCTCTTAAGTGCTAGGTCCCCTTTTTCTATGTGCATCTTACCTCTCACGCTAAATGATAAGTTTCTTGAAAACTGGTAATATATTTCTTTCAATCCCTTGCATTATCTAGCAGAGTATCTTGCAACTATTAGAGTCAAGGTTCAGCACAGCTGCCCTCAAAATGTGTAGTGATTAGAGTTGCTGAGAATCACAGTGATGCCAGGCCAAGTGAGCTAATAAACTAGTTAGATTCACTTTACTTTGGTCCTAGTAAGACAAATAGTCTAGTCATGAGGCCCAATTTCCATCTTTCTCTAGGAGTCTGAGACTGGCCCTTCAACCCTGTTTTCATTAGTAGGTGGTCGTGTCTTCTGAATTACCATGCTCATAATATGTAATTTTTTGCCTTAACAAAAGCCGCCTTCTATTTCTCTCCTACTTTCTAGTTCCTTGCTTTGTGTTCTCTGAAATTGCTGTTCATAATGAGCAAGCTTACTATTTTCAATCTCTTCTAAAATGTGTAAATTAAAAAATAATTGAAACATACACACACACACAAAAGTCCAGAGTAACAAAACAGACACCTTTGTACCAAGCTGTAAGGTCAAGTAGATCCCTTTTGCCTCATTTGCTTTTCCCTCTCCTTTAAAAGCCTCTCCGCCCCCATTCTCTCCGTCTTTACTTCAGAGGTATTCATTATCCTGAAGTCTTTGTGCTTCATTCTCTTATTGTTTTTATCCCTATGAAACATTTATATAAAAGATGGCCTGAAAAATTTTCCTGCAACATTGTTTTCTAGATTTATTCATATGACACATTGTAGGTTTAGTTCATTCTAACTCCTATTTAGTATTCCATGTTGAATATGGCTCATTTTCATACTGAGAGATTGATTAGGTTCAACCTTTTGACATATAATATTGCAATGAATGGCTGTGTGTATAAGAACTTAGTCAATGTGTAATTTTATCTAGGGTAGATACCTGAAAGTAGAATTGCTGGGTCACAGAGTATAGGTACGACTTCATCATTATCAGGTATTGCCAAATCCATTCTAAAGTGGAGGTACTACTTTACATTACTTTAATTTCTGGTAAAGTTAAACATCTTTGCATGGTTTGATCATTCTGATTTCCTATTCAGTGAATCTTCTGTTCATATGCTTTTTCCCCCTTCTTTCAGATAGGTATTGGCTTTTATGTTGATTTGTTGGAATTCTTTTTATAATCTGGATATTAATGTTTTTGGTAATATGCATTGCACATACATTCTAGTCTGTGGCTTTTTAACTTTCAAAGTTTTAAATTTAATATATGTGTTTGTTTCTAGAGTCTATTCTGTACCAGTCTTATTTGATTCATCTACTTCATGTCATTACAGTACTGTGTTAACTACAGAAGTTTTTATTTAGGTCTTCATATCTGAAAAAGTGAATCTTCTTTCTTAATGAATTTTGGGTCAGCTTGTCAAATTTCACCCTTCCCCAAAGAAAATCCAACAAAAACAAAACTCTAAAGTCCTGTGGGATTGTGATTGGAATCTCGTTGAATTTGCAGATTACAATGGGGAAAGCTGCCTTATTTTTTTTATGACAATGGTATCTAGCTTAGGTATTTTTTTTTTAAGGATTTATTTATTTATTTACTTTTATCCATTTTAAAACTCCCGCACCCTCCCCCCCTGCCGTTTTTGCTGTTTCTGTGTCCATTTGCTGGGCAATTCTCTGTGTCCATTTCCTGACCTCTCTTCTCACCCTTCTCCTCCTGTCTTCACTGGGATTTTATCCTTGTAATCTCTGATGTGGGAGAGAGGCATCCTACCACCTGTGCCACGTTAGTTCTTGGTTTTTCGGTACGTCTCGTCTTGGCTCTCCCTTGTGTCACTCTCCTGTTACATCATCATCTTGCTGTGTGGCTCTTGGGGTCCTGTGCGCGGGGCCTGGCGGCCCACACACCTTCTATATTTTTCTTTTTTTAATTTTTACCAGGAAGTCCTGGGGATCGAACCCAGGTCCCTCTATATGGGAGACGGATGCCCAACCACCGGAGCTACATTCGTCCCCCTGCTTTCTCTCTTAAGGTTGACCAAAGATACCCAAAGTTACAGTCTTTTCCCATACAGGATGGTCATATAATAAATCAGGCTTAGTTTATCACCAGCATTCTAAAAACCTGACCTAGGGAGAAAAACTAGGTCTGGGGACACATGCATGGTTTCTAATGTAGCGAATATTTAGCCTATCCTGATTATCACAAAATCAGGACAGCGAGAATATTCACATGCTTAGGTATTTTTTAATGTCTTTCAATAGAGTTGGATTGTTTTTCCTCACAAAAGTCTTCAATTTATTCATTTTTTAAAAATTTTGATACATTTATAATGAATAGTAAATTTTTATTGGTAACCAATTAGTAGCCACTAGTAACCAAAAAGCAATAGAAATTAATTGCCGTTTGTATATTGATTTTTTTTATCCAGCAACATTGACGAACTCTCATACTAATGATAGATTCTCTTGGATGCCTTATGTAGATGATGATATAATTAGTGAATAATTATGCCTTATGCCTCTTTATTTTCTTGTCTTATTGAGCTGTTTAAGACTCCTTTATAAGAGTGCAGCCCTTCCTGGGTTTTTGCTTTATGTGGGTATTAGTGTGTGTGTTTGGAGTGTGGATTTGGGTTCTAAAGTCTCCACCATGGGCCATGAGTTTCATTTCTGGTCCCTACATATAAATCAAAGCCCAAATATCTTGGTTCAGACCAGCAACTCACCCCAGGGCAGAAGCATTGTCAACTTGCAATCTTATTAGTTTTTTTCTGTGTTCTTGCACAAATTCTGAATGCAATCTGTTGAGTTTAACTGCAGCTCTTAAGATTGACCAATAATATGATTTTACAATTCATGAAAACGGACATTTTCCTAATACTTTGAAGGAGTTTAGAATAACTGATTATTATTGGATCCATTATTTTATTTATTGACTGATACCTCTCTTGAGCAATTAGCAGTTAGTTTAGAAAGTGTTACATTTAAATTAGCAGTACATAGTAGGTATTTAATTATATTGAAAGTGAATCGCCTTTGAAAATCTAGCATTCATGTACTCCTGAAGCATGTGAATTCCCCAAAGCTTTATGTATTCTGAACATATTAAAAATAAATGCTTTTTGGAATTCGTGTGCCTCAATGTAGGCTTTTTAAAATCAGACCTGAGCACCAAAAACCTCTTAGAACTTTTTAATGACTGCCCATTGCATGAAATAAAGTATACATTTTAGAACAAGGCAAAATGACTTCCTAGTGATTCCTTATATATGCAATACATTCTAGCCTTACTAAATGAATTTAAATTTCTGAATTTACCAGTGTTTTATGTATCTGTCTTTGTAACCATGCTAATAACTTAACCTAAAATATATTTTCCTTTAGTTAGCCTGAAAAGTCTCTTCTCTATGGACAACAGTACAAATATAAAAAATGTTCTTCTGTGAACTAGAAAGATTAAAAAGTCTCTTCATTGAAGATTTTATGACCAGTCTAAACTCAATTATTTATATTATTTTTCATACTAGCTATTGTATTTAGTAGTTAAAACTATTATAGTCTTCCCTCTAAATTGAGTTGCTTGAGAGTATCTTTGCAGTGTCTTCAATTCCTTGCTTACTGTAGTTGATTGAAATGCCGATTGGATAAATGAACAATTTATGCTTTTTATTTTGAAAAAAATTATAGGAGTTTTTCCTTTAATGGTTTAATAAAGATTGCACTGATTCCTATACAAATTGGCTCTGTAGGAACTTGGAAAAGACAAATGAAATAAAATGTAAGTAGTAGTATCTAGAAACGGCTTTCTGAAGTTGGAACTAATAAGTGCTAAATTACCTACAGTGGAAGCTCTAATTTCCAGAATGATAATTATTTAGTCGTTAAAATAAATGGCATGTAAGGGAATTTTTAACTTCCCATGGCAAAAACAGGGAAAAATTGTAAAATTAAGAGTCTGAGGTTTCTGATATTTCATAGGCTAACAAAAGGTTGCTTTATTGGTAGCATTAATGAACAAATCACTTTATTGGCTTAGGCATACTGGTTGCTTTGTCGGTCCAAAGAGCTATGACTTCTTGTTTCAATTCTTGATTATGTTAGAGTAGTAAAGTGAAAGCTATTTTGACCTTAAGCAGAAAATAGAAAGTCTTTACAAATAGTTTAAAACATTGTAAGGAATGTGGCAAAGAAATAAATTATGAAATCACTTAAAATTTTATGAATTTTACGTATTTTTGTGTACAAGTCTTACAATAGGTTCCTTTTATAGATTCATTAGTTGGTATTTAAAAAATAATTTTAGGTGGATAATTTAGAGGTGTGTGTCAAAGGAATAGAAAAAACTGAATTATTGATATGGATAAACTTTTGATTCTTCAAATAGTATGGTAGATATTGAGAGCAATATAAGGTACAGGAAGTATTAACTTTAGGGAAGATTTTAAACCACTAGCATAGCGTGTCTCCCAAATTACTTTCATATAAATAAATGAAATGCATTTGCTTATAAGAATCATTTTGGAAGTGCTGATTTGGTTCTGTTAACCTACATCAGAAATTAAAATAGGAGTCAAAATAGGGGGAGGGGATGTGTTTAAATCATATTTCTTCAAAACAATAGTTTAAACATCAGGAATTACAGAGCTAAGTATTATATGGCTGGGATTCTTACAATTTCAGTAATTCATTTTAAATTTTAAATTTTGTAATGCTGAAGCACAAAAATATTTTACAAACTACAAGAAAGAATATAAGATGCTTATATATCTAAATAAATTTAAAATATAGCTGAAAATGACTAATTTCATTCCTTTGACTCGCTTCCCAGAGAAAAACTGAAGATTTCTTTTCAGTTTTTATACTTTTATGCACAGATAAGTTTGCATTAAAAGGTAAATAGTATTGATTTGGCTTTAAAATGCAAATAAATAGTATATTGTTCGCATACTTTTTTGTAACTTGCTCTTTTCACTCAATGTTCATTTCAAGATTTATCCATGTTGATATACATAAATACCTATAATTTGCTCCTTTTAATCTCTGTAATATCTGCTTGTATGATTATTCCATGATTGATTTATTTGTTCCTCTTTTGATGGCAATTAGATTGTTTTCAATGTTTCACTACTGCAGGCAGTGCTATAAAAATTCTTCTACATGTGCAGGAGCCTCTTTGAGTCACAGATCTGTAAGTCTCTGATGTCCAGTAGGGTAGCCTCTAGTCATATGTGACTACTGAACGCTTGAAGTGTGGCTAGTATGACTGAAGAACTAAATTTAAAATTTTATTTAATTTTAATTAATTTACATTATATTTAAAAACAGATAATTCATTTATTGGAAAACGTTTATGTGTGTTTAGACTAGCTTAAATATGTAAGCATTGCTAGCCGCAGATTTTATGAAATCTAAATATAGGTCAAGTATTTCCAAAGCAAATTTACATCTGAATTGAGAAGTGCTATAAGTCCACAATACACTTTGGATTTCAAAGACTTAAGACAAAGGAGAGAATATAAAATATTTTAATAATTTAAAAAATATTGATTATACTCTGAAATAATATTTCAGATATTTTATTAACTAAAACACATTTTTCAAGTTCATTTCGCATGTTTAATGTATTACTAGAAAATTTGAAATTACATATATGGCTTACATTTATATTTCTATGTGACACCACTGTTTTTGTTTGAATTTTTGTGTTAAAGAGTGTGGGCATTCTCAACTTTAATGGATATTGCCAAATTACTCTCCAAACTGGTTGACCAATTTTTTAAATATCCCATTCTATGGGAGTTTTTGTTTTTCTTCATGGTCACCAATATTTGCTTTTGCCATCTTTCAAAATTTTTTGCCCATCTCCTGGTTAATTCAAATTTTTCTATTTACTAATAAGGTTGATCATCATCTTGTAATTCATTGGCTCTTTTAGGCTTTTCTTGCGATTGACTTTTCATATCCTTTGCCCCTTTTCTGTTAAATTGTTTGTCTTTTATTGGATTATAGGAATTCTTTGTATATTCTTGAAATTTATCTATTGACTGTTACAAATGCTGAAGCTCTCTTTTGATCTGTTGCTTCTGTCTCCCCAATCTTTTTATTTGGAGAAATTAAAAACTTACAGAACAATTAAAAAAAAGTACAATATTAATAAGATTCACTTATTAATATTTTGCCATATTTATTTTATCTCTGCTTACATTTCACTTTTGTTTGTTTTGTGAAATTATTTGAAAATAAATTGCAGACAAGTTTTTTTTTTTAAAGATTTATTTTATTTACTTTATTTTTCTTTACTTATCTCTCCCTTTCCCCAGATGGTTCACTCGTCTGTCTGCTCATTGTTTGCTTACCTTCTCCAGGAGGCACCGGGAACCGAACCGGGACCTCCCATGTGAGAGGCGAGTGCCCAACAGCCTGAACCACATCTGCTCCCCGTGGGCCGCGGAATGTGCTGGCTTGTGGCCTCTGCTTGTGGTGGTGGGGGCTGCATCTAGCTTGTTGGAGCAGAAGGTGGTGTCTAAGCTTTTTGCGGCAGGAGGTGGCGTCTAAGATTGTTGTGGGAGGTGGTGCCTGCTCGTCTTCCTTTAGGAGGCACCAGGACCTGAACCTGGGACCTCCCATGTAGTAGGCAGGCACCCAAGTGGTTGTGCCACATCTGCTTCCCGCAGAGAAGTTTTTTTTATCCCTTGATATTTTATCAAATAACTCTTAAATTCAAGAAACATTTTTCTATATAGTCACAATACTATTATCGCTCTTGATACAATGTTACTACCCACATTTGAATTTTCCATTTGTTTTATAATGAACTTTATGCAATATTTCTCTCTGTCATCTAGGATCCAATTAAGGATCATGTATTACATTTAGTCATAATTTACTCTTTAATCTAGAAAAATAGCACATTCTTTTTTGGCTTTTACATATCTCATAACATTGACATTTCAAAAGAGTTTGTAGGAAGAATGTACCACAATTTGAATTTGTCTGTTTTTTCACAGTTAAACATTATACAAAAATACAACAGAGATGATGTATCTTTGTGTCCTTTGTATATATCACACCAGAAGATTATAAGTTTGTTCCATTATTTGTGATGTTAAATTTGTTTCTTGGTTATGGTGGTGCTGCCAGATTTCTCTTTTGTAGAGGTACCTTTTCCCTTTAGTAATTAATCATTAATCTTTGTGGTGATGCTTTAACTGAGTAAATATTGATCTCAACAATCTTTTACTTAGTGATTCTGGCATCTGTGGTTGATTTTTGCCTGAATCAAGGATTATATTGCTGTTTGCAAAATGATGATTTTCTAGTTCTATTATTCTTTTCCACATTTATTAACTGACATTTTTCTCTGAGAGTTTCTACCTACCTTTTTCTTTATCACTATGGGCTCATGGATTCTTCTTTAATTCAGTAGGCTAAGATTCATTGCTGTTATTTTTATTTTGGAGGACCAAATTTTTAAAATTTAGCCAATTGAAGCTCATTTAAACAGGTTTCTATGTCTCTTTGATGTGTCCCCATCTTTTTTTGAACACTCATTTGCTTTCTAGCACAATAAAATATTCTATCCTTACCTTACCCTACCGCAGACCTGGAATTGGCCATTTCTCCAAGGATTCTGTTTCCTCTTAATGGGGAATGGTATTTGCAAGCCAACATCTTGGGTACTAGATATGTTTAGTATTACTGGGTATTTTAGTTTGCTAAGGCTGCTGTATTAGTCAGCCAAAGTGGTACTGATGCAAAATACCAGAAATCTGTTGGCTTTTATAAAGATTATTTATTTGGGGTAGAAGCTTACAGTTACCAGGCCATAAAGTGTAAGTTTCTTCCCTCACCAAAGTCTGTTGCCACATGTTGGAGCAAGATGGCTGCTGATGTTTGCCAGAGTTCAGGCTTCTTGGGTTCCTCTCTTTCCGGGGCTCCATTTCTGTCCGGGCTCAGCAACTCTTTTCTCCACAAGGTCAGCTATAGACTATGAGGTTCTCTAGGCTTTGTCTCTCTTTACACATCCAGCTGTGAACTATCAGGCGAATGGCTTGTCTCTTTTCCCAGGTCCTTCTCTCCTTCCTCATGACCAAGGTCCTCTGTGTGCTTACTCCCCAGGGCTCCAGCTCAAAAACTACAGCATCAAAACTCCAACTCTGTCCTTTGCCGTGTCTTTTATCTGTGAACCCCCACCCATAACACCCTACTGATGTGGCCCAATCAAAGCCCTAATCATAATTTAATCAAACCCAGAGGAACAGACCAGTTTACAAACATAATCCAATATCTGTTTTTGGAATTCATAAATAATGCCAAAGTGCTATAGCTGCCAATGTAATATATCAGAAATAGGTTGGCTTTTATCATGGGAAATTATTAGGTTAAAAGTGTACAGTTCTGAGGCTGAGAAAACGTCCAAATCAAGGCTGTCTCACCAAAAGTTGGCTGCTGGTGATCCTGGACTTCTGCCACAAGGCAAGGCAAAATGGTGGCTGGTCTCTGCTTTCTTCTCCAGGCTCATTTTCTCCACTAGCTCAAATGTGGGCAATCAGGCACATGGCTCATCTCTCCCTTCTCTTCTGGCCTCATTTCTTTCAGCTTCTGGCTAAAGTGCCTTTCCTCTCATCCTCTGTGTGCCATTGATTCCAGCTTCTGGGTTCTTTCTTTGTCTCTGCTGCTTCTTTCTGTGTGTCTCTGCTTTTAGTCCTCTTTTTAGAAAGAACTCCAGTAAGAGGATTAGAATTCACCCTGGGTTCTGCAATCGAATCGAAGGCCCTTAACTGAAGAGATCTAATCAAAGGATCCCTTAACTGAATCTAACCAAAAAGTCCCACATACAGTAGGTTTACATGCACAGGAACGGGTTAGCTTAAGAACATAATTTTCTGGGGTTCACAAAAGACTCATTGCTTCTAGGGGCTCTTTTCATTGGGCAGAACAAGGAAATATACTATACTTCCTTTCAAAAACATTAATACTTTTAATTCCAGTCAAGCACCCCAGGGTTCTTCCTGCCCTTTCCCTCTTTGATATTTGTATCTCTCTCATTCTACAGTGAGGACTGTGATTACCAATAACCATCAATATATGTTTATGCATTTGCTCTCTCCTGTGATATTCGCTACATAATATCGGAATTGCTACACCAATACCACTGCCAAAAATTAAACCAGTAAGTAAAGTTAAAGATTTCTGTGCAGTTCTTTTTGTTTATAAATTATATCCCAATGGTGTGTGGTCAAACTACTATGCTCTTAAGATACTTCAATAATTGTTTTTTTTTTTTTTTTTTTTTTAAACACTACCAGTTAGGTTTTTATGTTTGTTTATATTCAGTTTTATATACCCTGTCCCAAACCATCATTGATTTGATTTTTTTAAGTGTAATAAAACATTAAAACATTAACATGGTTAAAAGTCAAAATGATATAAAAGGACATACCAAAAGAAAATCTCACTCTCTTCTCCAGCTATCTTTTCCATTTTCTTTCACCTTATCTTCATGTCTTAAGATATTATCCTATATTGTCTTTAAAAAGTTTTAATTTGATTTTCATGTTTAGGTAAAAAAAATTATACCTAGAAAGTTTTATCTGGAATGGAGTGACCTGGAGATATAATTTTATTTTATTTTTGTTGATGATTAATTGACTGATTAATTGTCCCAGCACCATTCATTAATGGTCTTTTTATCCCACTGATTATAATACACCATACCACACCATACCACATCAAATAATTCTTTCAAAACTTATATGTGAATAAGAGTTTTTAACAGAATTTGGCAAGCTGATGATAAAAATTCATTTACAGAGGAATCATAAATAGCAAGAAAAATTTTAAGATAGAAAGGGAGTTTACCAACCAGATAGCAAGACTTGTAAGTCTATACTAGAAAAATTGCAGTATTAGAGCAAGGAAGCCAATGAAACAAAATACAGAGACCGAATTCAGATTCATGTATACATAGAAACTTGGTATATGACAAAATTAGTATTACTTGTGAACTAAAATAATAGCAACAGTTATTTGCCAGTGTGGTATTTAATAAAATAATCAATGTAACATTTTAGTGTATACTGTGTGCTTATATTATCTTATTTAAACTTCCCAGAAGTTGTAACATGTAGATACTAATTTCCATGGTTTAATTTGATGAAAATGAGGCTTAGAGAAGTTGAATGATTTTATTCAGTAAGTATTGAGAGCCTACTATATGTCAGGTGGTTTCCTATATGCTAAAGATGTAGTGATGAATCAAACTGAGACTAATACAAAGATTTTTTTAGAAAAAATGTAATGATATTTAATAGTTTTCAAATGTAGAGTGAATGGTTATTTTGATATATAGTTGTATAATGAACCACATTAATTACAATATAGAAAAGAGGCAAGACTTGAAGCCACCCCCATATCCATTATTCATCTTAGAAAGAAAGGAAAGAAAGAAAGGAGTTGTAATCAGTGTCTACTTCTTTGACTGTTTCATGGAATCTAATTTTTATTCCTCCAGTTTGTTTAATGTTTGATTTATAGCTATAATGACACATGAGAGTTCCTTTTTTTATATAAAAAAACAAAATCACCTGTAGGTCAGGTCCATATTGTTAAAGCAGATCTTTTTCAGATATCCTGTAGTTATGTTTTAATAAATACGGTTATTAAAACATAAGTGAACCTTTTTGGATGCGTCCCAGTAACAGTGCATGATGGAAGCCATCTAAATTTAGATTATATTTATATTTGTAGCCTTTTTTTATATAGAAAAAAGGGCTTCATTATAACTTTGCTAAGTTACAATTAGTTCTTTCAACTATGACTGAAAATAATATAATTATTATCAAAAATGTCCATTGTTTTCATATTTAATAGTGATATTTAAAGGAAAACCAGACTCTACTTTTAGTTTGTAATCTAAAAGCTGCTGTTTTAATAAATTTTGTGTATGTGTGTGTATATGTGTATGTGTATATGTATGTGTATATTTACTTCTCTTTGTCATTATGAACTAAATATTAAAGGAATGATGTACCTTATTAATTAGTAGCATTGATGTTATTTCTGACCTTTACTGTTATATGTAGTTACTTTAAAGAAATTCATGAGGTCCTGCTCTTACAGCTGATTTAAATAGGAAATTTAAATAGTTGATTGACCAAAGTATTTATCCATCAGGTTAGGTTGAGGAGATGATGGTGGGGTGGGATGAGATAGTTTTGTGTTTATTTCTTTTGGCTTCGGGAGTATTTTGCTAAATACTAAACTGGAACATTGTGAGAAGTATTGTCTCAGGGTATTTATCCCTGGCTCTTCTTGTACCTTCTTGGTCTCTAGGTTGCCTGCCTAGGAAATTAATGTGTTGGAGTCTGCCTATCAGAGGCAAGGCTTATGTATGACTTGGTAGTATAATAAATACTTAAAGGCTTCTTTGTTCTGAGGTCTATCATCAGCACAACTTTGTCTTCCTTTTTCTAAATTTGGCTTTATTCCAAAATTTAGTATTACCTTTTGGGTGTCGTTTGATAGTGTTCTTGGTAATTTTGTTTTCTTTCCTGTATTTAATTTTCTTAACTAGAATTCCTGTTTACTTTTTATCTGTCCACTTAGTAGGGCTGTATAATTTCATTTGTATAAATCTTTTGTTCTGAGGTAAATTTGCATCCAAGCATTCAATAATTTAAAAATTAACCATTGTGAATGGATTTTTTTATATTAATAGTGTGCTACAGGTAAATTAAATTGTACTGCATTTGAATTTGTATGTGTGTATGTAGCTTTTGAATTTATGTGTGTATGTAGCTTTTATTATGTTGCTGCTATTTTAGTCCTCCCTCTCCCTTTTTATGTATAGTCAAATAATTACAATTAAAGATGCTCTTGCTATATTTATGACATATTCCTTTTTCCCTCGAATAGCTATGGTACATATGGACTGCAAAAGAGAGCATCTTTGTTTTATTTCTCTCTTAAGGGCATAGGTTGATGGTTATTTTTTCCTTAATGAGAATCTTGATTTTAATTTTGCATAATTGATAATTGTCATTTAAGAAAGAAACCCTGCATACATATTTGTTTTGGAAATTTATGTAGAATGTATTAGAACCCGTTCACAATTCTGGAAGAACCATAAAGCATGTAGGAATAAAGTTCATAAGACATGAATAGACTTTGTATGAAGAAGCTAATTACACGTTTCTTTAGGAGCAAATAAATGAAAAGTCTATTGTTTTCCAGAATGAAAAACTCAATTTCGTAAAATATTGTAAAACTCTACTCAAAGTTTTAATCCATAAAATTAAAGCGATTTCAATCAAAATCATAATTTATTATTCTTTTGAGGAGTGAGGGGAACTTGCCAACTTGATTCTTAAATAGTATAGTAGAGCTTATGAATGAGAATATTCCATAAATTTAAAAATTTAAAATTTAAAATGAGGCAGAACTTGATATATTATATTGCTTGCTATTACTATAGAGTCATAGTAATTAAAACATTCTTGTACTGAGACAAGAATAAAGTCCAGAAAGAAACTAAATGTAAAAGGAGAAGGAAATTGTATACACACACACACACACACACACACACACACGCACGATAGAGAGGTGTTTTTTTTTCTTAATATCAAAGCATAAAAGAGTCATTTACCTAAAGAAAAAAACAACAACAGGCTTGAATTCAATAAAATGGAACAAACTTCTCTATGAGAAGATATTATAACAATACTGGAACAGTGTAGTAGAAAGTATTTGCAACATAGAGTTTTAACCAACATAATAAAGAGCATGTACAAATTCACGAAACTTAGAAAATGGGTAATGAATAAGGACATATAATTCAAGGAATATATGTGAATTACTAAAAATCATAAAAAAGTCTCCAGATCTTAAGTAATGCATATTAAAACCATTTTCAGGAAGTGGATGTGGCTCAACCAGTTGGGCATCTGCCTACCATGTGGGACTCAGGTTTCTGTCCAGGTGCCTCCTAAAGAAGACGAGCAGACGCCTAAACAAGCAGATGCCACAGCCAGCAGATGCTGCAGCCCGTGGGGAGCGGATGTGGCTCATGCCATTGGGCACTTGCCTCCCATATGGGAGGTCCTGGGTTCGGTTCCCAGTGCCTCCTGGAGAAGGCAAGCAAATAATGAGCAGACAGACGATAGAACCACCAACAAAACACCATTTTCACTTATTAGCTTTCCTTTCCCTCCTCATCAAAACGAAAACAGAACAAAAGTAGAAAGCTTTTATTAGTGAGGAAAGTAGATATGCTCATTCAATGTTGGTGGGAGTGTAAAATGGTACAAACTTTTTGAAGTCAATTTGGCAATATAACAAAACTAAAAATTCACATACCCTTGGACCCAATAATGCTACTTTTAAGTGTTTGCACTACAGGAGTGTGCATACAGATGTATGTACAAGTATGTTAATTGCAGTAATATTTGTAATTGCAAAACGGAAACAATGTAAATGTCTGTTAGTAGGGAAATGGCTACATAAATTTGATACATCCATATTATAGAATACTAGTACACTGATGAAAAAGAATAAGGTCTACGTGTCCTGAACATCTCCAAGACATATCATTAAAGAAGATATAGAATGATTTGTTTAATATCCTATTTATTTTGTAACTTTACTCAGTAAATCTATTGTTTGTGGCAATCTTGGCCCTGAAATCTTAAAACCAATCCACATATCTTTGTAGAGCAGTGAATTTAAGTTATTCTATTAATGTTATTAGGAAAAAAGATTTTCACTTGAAGAGAATAAAGACAAATATAGAATAAAAGAGCCAAGAAAAATCTTTCACTATCATCTTGATTGGAAATGTCAATATGAATCCATGGTACATGCACACAAGCATGTTCTTTCC
>JAQZBX010065406.1:0-16314 GCA_029593785.1 Cabassous unicinctus | reverse complement strand
CCACCACGCCGCGCGGGCCGGCCTGCTCCCACAAGGAGACCCCGGGAAGCGAACCCGGGACCTCCCGCATGGTAAACGGGGGCTCTATCCATTGAGCCACAGCCGCTTCCTGCTGTGAGGTCTTGCTGCATCAGCCCACAGCGCTGCGCGGGCCGGCCGGCCTGCCCTCACAAGAAAGCCCCGGGAAGCTCTATCCATTGAGCCACACCCACTTCCTGTCACCGACAGACATTAAGAAGGTTCTTTCACAAAGATTGACCAGCAGGACCTCTTCCCTGGGGCTGTCCATATAATCCTGCTGAAACTGCATTTGTGCTCCAACCATGAAGGGTGTGGGGCAGCAGACGGTGGCCAGAAGGCTCTCAGGGACCACAGGAATGTAGTTGTGTGCCCAGCTGAAGGGGTTGAGCAGTGCAGCAGCAGCGTAGATGCACTGGGATAGGGTGGTGAGGCCTTCTGCCAGGAAGATGATTCTTCTCTCCAGCACAGCAGAGGCAAAGATCTGCATAATCTATTCAATACTGAGACAGTGCAACAGAGAACTGAAATCCACGTGTTCTAGGTGGGGGTCCAGGGGCCGTGTCAGTGAGATGAACTCAGTGCCGGAGTCGGGGATGAAACTCTTGAAGGTGAGCGTCTTCCCAGAAGCAGGGAAAGCTGCTTCTCGGAGGCTCTGCATGAAAGGGTAGATGACTGCCATGGAGATCTGGTGCCTCTTCTCCGCTTCATCCAGGATCTTGGAGAACAAGCTGAAGCAGCCGAAGCAGCTGATGATGCAGTACCCTTTGAGAAGACGAGGGCCATGGCCGGCAGGCAAGAGGCGCCTGCAGTATCCAATCTTCGTGCTCCCATCCACGTTGGTCAGAACGAAGGAGAACGTCTCCCTGGGGTACTTGGTGAGTGGTGCCCACTCATTCCTGTCTGGGAAGCAGAACAAGGGGATGGCACTGAGCAATCGCTCCTCCTCCTCCTGTTGGCCCTGAAGCAGGTTCTCCCGCTTGGGAAACTGGTAGGTGATCGTGGGCTCATAATCATCCCCAGAACGCTTTTTGTTGAGAGAAACCATGAGAAGGTATTCAAAGAAGTGCTGTCCTCCAGCAAAGTTGGGCAGGGGGTGCTCCCGGGCCCTTTCAGGTTCCTTCACAGCTTCCCCTGGATTTTCCTGGGGAGGTTCCCCATGGCCGTGCCTCAGTTTCAGGCTGGCTCGGAGGCAGTGGCCAAGCCCATCCACGGCCCCTGGAGTGCTGGGCGCCCACTCCCAGGTCCGCGCCGGCCCTGTCCCCCAGTCCTGGCCATCCGAGGGCCCCGACACTTTCACTTTCATGTGGGGGGAGGACAAGGGGCAGGCCGGGGATGGGGCGGCGCACCTTCCAGGCTCCACCATTGAACATTTTGAAAATGGCTTTGTGCTCCAACCATCAGCCCTTTGGTGCATCAAACCACATGGCAGCTCAATGGGTGATCCTGCTACAGAGGATGGTCACACAGCTGACCCACTGCTGGTGGGAGCAGGAACTCAGAGTTGGTTGGCCTATAAGGGTGGTGAGCAGTATTGAGTCCACTTGAACCTGTGCCTCAAAGGTACTCGATCACAGAGGTCATGGCCAAGTGTTTCCTAGGCCTCCACATTGAAAGAGGCCTGAGTGGCCAGGCTGAGCCATCCTCTGCGGATGGATTTCTCTCCTGACACCAATGCTGGTGCCTGCCCATCCTGAGTTTGAATACCTCTAGCAAGAGGGAACTTACTACTACCTTCCTTCACCTGGGCAGCTCTATAATTGAGCTGAAGTCTTTCCCATGTCTTCATCCAGTTTATCCTGATTCTTCCCATTGGGTCAAAAGAGCAAAATGATCACCTTTGTGTGAAGCTAAACTTATAAATCAAAACTTTATTCACAATAACTAACATTTATTGGGCACTTACCATGTGCTTGGAACTGTTCTCGATCTTTCACATGTGTTATTGAAGTGTTACAACAATCTTACGAAATGGGCACTGTTAATGCCCCTAGTTTATAGCTAAGGATGCTGAGGCACAGAGAGGTTAAGGACTGGCTCACAGCGGCACAGCTGGAAAGGAGCAGAGCCACATCAGCCCAGAGCTCATGCTCTTACCTCGACGCCACGCTGCCTCCTAAATGCCCAACCCATGGAGCAGGCCCACTAGCGTTCCAGCAGGCAGAGGTTGCGGTGGACTCAGTTCTCAGTTTCAGGGTTGCTCTACCCAGGGGTCATTCTCCACTGGCCCTGGGGCTGACCGTTCCCAGGACACGCCTTGATTCTGGAAGGTGCCACAGAACACAAGGTTCACCTCACATACCCCTTTAGCATGGGCTGTTCTCGTCCGTTGGGCTGAGACGGGCCTCCTGTGGGCTGAGAGGGTGGAAGCCAAGAGTCTTGATGGGACTCAGAGGAGAAACTAAGGAAAAGGGACTGAAGGAACAGGAAAGTGAGAGGAGAAGAAAGAAAATCCAGGAGATGCAGGGGAGACAAACTCCTACGGAGTCACTTCTTCTAGAAGGTTCCTCATGCTCTCCCTGTGGCAAGAAGCCCTGTGGGGAGGGGGCAAGGAGGCAAAAGCACCAGGAAAAAAGCCGAGGGAAGAAACTGGAGCTCACACGACAGGCAGAGGGTTGTTACCCTTAATACAAAAGAGATCTTGCAAAGCAATGTACAAAATGCCCAGATAAAAAACACAAAAAGATGTTGGTCTAAATGCAAATTTAGACTAAGTACGTAAAATATGTTCAACCTTAGAAAAAATTTTAATGCAAATTTAAACAAAAGTGAGTCACTTTTGACTTGCCATTTTGGCAGAGATTTAAACAATTGATAATACCTAATTTGAGTGAGGGGCACTCTTTCTAGAGGGTAGTTTGAAAAGACCTCTACAATATATTATACATAAATATAAATGTATCTATGTGTACGTATATACACATATGTGCATATATAAATGTATACATACATATATGTGTATGTTTGGATAAATATATCCCAACCAGATATATATATTCATAAATATATATACATATAGGCCCATAAAGTCCATATTCAATTTCAATATTCCCTTTGGGGAATTTATATTATCCTATTCGAACATGTGCATAAAGATATACGTACAAGAATATTCATTACATCATTGTTCATAATGCCAAAGTTTGGGAAAAAATAAATGACAAACAGAAGGTTGGTTAATAAATCATATTAAGAGAATGAATATTATGTATTCACTAAAATAATAATATATATATGTAATGACATGGAAAGATCTGTACATATTATATATATCATAATATACATATAAAACACACATACACCTGTTTTTGCCCTTTCTCTCCCTGCCTGGACCAGCAAACAAATATACCTGGGGACTTGTAATCTGTAATGGGGACTTGTAATTTGTAAATCAGCCCTTTTTATCCCTTTTCCTCCCTGCCTGGACCAACCTGCAAATATACCTGGGACCCATAATCTGTTATTTTCTCCCATTTCTCTTCTCTCATTTTCTTAATAAACTACTGGCCTAAGTGAAAACAAAACAAATGAAAAAAGCACCCACATACATATACACACACATATGTTTTTATGGGCATAGAATAAGTCCCTAAAAATAGACACCAAAATGTTAATAGTGGTTGTCTCTAGGGGTGGAATTGAGGATGCTTTTCACTTTTTTTCCTTCTTTGTATTTTTCATAAATGTTTTTGCAAAGCATATGTATTATTATTGAAATAGGCTGGGGTGTTATTTGCTGTATTCTTTCAAAAATATTTTTAAGAGGCAAGGGAGGGGCCCTGCACTGAGGGAGGAGAAGTGGGTGGGCTCCCAGCTCAGCCATTGCTGGCACAGACCCACCCCTCACATTTGCAGGGCTGGGGCAAGAGGCCAGGTGGCATCCAGCTGTGCCCCATTGTCCATGGTCCCTCCGGGGCTGCGTGTCTCCACACACGCACAGCCCCAGGCCAACCCCTAGGCAGAGTGATCCGTGAAGAGGCGTGCAGGCCCTGGAGGTGGGCTTGGGCTGCGTTCAACTGCCCCCGGGGAGTGGCCGGGGCACTTGGATAAAATAGCTGCTTCTAAGAGTTCATTCTGTGTTGTACTAAGAGAAATGGACTGGCCTGTTTTCAGGGCCCCTCGGTTGCAGACCCCCTGCCTCTTGGGTGCTGTTGGGTTTTTCCAGGGGGTCCCTTCTATGAGCCCATGAACGCTGCTTCCCTCTCCTACTTGAAGGATCTGGTTCCTCTGAGCTCGTTCACAGGAAGGTTCTGGAGGAATCCGTAGGATTAGCAGAAGAGGCCTCCAGCTCCCACTTCCAGGCCTTTTTGGACAATCCTGGAGGGGCTGACTTCAGCTGCAACAACTCGCTGGATGACCTTGAGCTGGTCCTATGGTCACCACAAAATAAGATGGTTGTGAGGAGTAAATTGAATAAGGCATGTGAGAGTGGACAGCCTGTCACGGTGGAGACAAAATCAGTGCCTCTCAGAGGATGGAGGCATCCCAGCAGAGCCGCGAGCGGAGTGGCCTCTGGAATTCGACGGCCAGAATTAACACCCAGCTCCCCCACTAACCAGATGGGTGACATGGGCCAGTTCCCACTCTGGGCTCCTGTGTCCTGGGTGTGGTGGCAGCAGTGCTTGCCTCAGGAGCTCCTGCAGAAATGACTTAGCCCAGAGCAACGTACAGCAGCTGACCTGGGCTGGGAGCAGGAGGCCCGCATTGGTGTCCTGTCCTGGACACTGTTCCTACCACTATGACGTGGGCAAGCCACCAGGCTCCTTGTGTGTCCCTGTTTCCTCCTTCTCAAAGCAGAGTTAATGGGAGTTGGGTCTAAAGTGAGGAAACAATAGGACTGTGGAGTGAAAACTAGGAAATGCACTTCAATGCATTGCTATTTCATTCCACTCCACTTCTCAGAGGATGGAAGACCTTCTCTGACTGCTTTCAGGGTTAGTTCCCCACACCCATGGCAAACCCTCTAAAGAATGGGGGGTGGGCAGAGAGAGGCCAGGAGGCACAGACAGAAGGAAGGGAAGGGAAGGACAGCAAATCTCTCCTATTCTTCTCTTTCCACTGAGACTCCTCTTAGAATGAGCCTCTTCACTCAGCTCATGGGTTTCTGCTACACCTGGTTCTTCTCTGTCGCTGTCCTTTCCAAGTTTTGGGGGACCCTTGGACCGACGGCCCCCTCCATCCTCTCCCACCCACCGTTCACAGGCAAACTGCTCCCCCCCACAATAGCTGCTCTCCGTTTGGCCAGCCGTGAATGGACGTCCATCTAACCCTTGACCAGAGCGATCCATTTCTCCCTGGAAGTCTCTGCAGCTGGACAGAGCAGGCCAAAAAGAAAAAAAGGAAGAGGGGCAGATTTTAGCTGAGAGAGTAGCCAAGCAGGAAAAAAAAGTCAATATTAGCTCTGCAGCCATCTTATTACACTAAATTTGTTTTAAACTAAGATATTAAAAGAGTTTACAAGTTCTTCCAGAAATAACGTACTATTTGTTTTTTCATGGGAGGCAAGAAGTTTGAAAGATTTCTAAAAGCAAGGTTAAAAGAACAATATAAACTGTCAGAATTCAAGGCTGAAAAAAAAACAATTTTTTTTTTCTAGAAAAACAAAAGATAATCAATTTATAGTATATAGCTCATGGATATCAAAAGATCTTTTCCAGAAAATTAAAGGCGATGGGAAGGCTCATCCCTTTGTTAAAGAGCCAGGTTGGGGGCGGGGTCGCTCACGCTTCTGGCTCATGGAGACCACCAAGCTCGCAGGAACAGCCCTCCCCCTTGTCCAATGGAGGGACTGGGGTCCAGAGCGTGGTCAGGGCTATTTATTGAGCGCTTCCTGTCTCCCAGGTCCCTTACACGTTGTTGTTTCCTGCGGCTGCCAGAACAGAGTACCACAAACTTGGTGGCTTAAAACAAGTTTATTCGCTCGCAGTTCTGGAGGCCAGAAGTCCGAAATCAAGGGTGGGCAGGACCACCCTCTCCCTGCAGGCCCTGGGAAGGGAGCCTTCCTTGCCTCTTCCTACCTCCCAGGGGCAGTCTGTGCCTCCGTCTGTGCAGTCTGTGCTTCCGTCCTCACGTGGCCTTGGTCTTGTCTCTCCGTATCCAAATTTCCTCTTCTTATAAAGACACCAGTCCTATTGGATTTAGGGTCCACCCTAATCCAGTCTGACCTCATCTTAAGTAATTAGATCTGCCAAGACCCTATTTCCAAATAAGCTCACATTCTGAGGTGGATGTGAATTTGGGGAGGGGGCACCATTCAAGCCAGTCCACATGTATGAGCTCATTTTGTCCTGTGGCGGCTCTGCGCAGAGGGGCTAGCACCCCCGCTTTGGAGAGGCGGAGGCCTCCGAGCTGTGCTTCCCCTTGCATCTCACTCACACGTCACAGGCAGAGCTTGTGGCCTCCCACCTTCCTGCCCAGCGCGGGCTCCCCTGCTTCAGGCAGCCTGGGGCTAAGCTCGCCTCCATTCTGGAATTCCACAGGCTGGGTCCAAGGCCTGCGCGTGCACGCCAGGGGCAGGAGCATGAGGGAGGAGGCAGAGCAGGCACGGGGGCCAGGGTCAGCCCCTGGGCGGGCCCCAAACGTCCCTTGCATGACCGTAGGTCTCCAGGAGAGGGGCTGGGACCACTGCCGTGAAACCTCCCCAGAGGTCCAGGAGGCCCCCAGGAAGCATCCCGCTCCATGTTCCAGAAGGGGCTGGGGGGCCGCCTCCTCCCAGGCCCTCTTCGCTCTGGGTTTCCATCTCCTGCTCCTGCTGCCCGCCCCTTTGCTCACCTCAGCGCCCCATGGCAGGCGGCCAGTGCAGTTAGGCCCTCAAGATCTCCTTTCCAGATATCGCTTTCCCCTCGGCACTGCGGGCTCCTGAGGACGGGAGTGCACGTTCCTCACTGTGCTGAGGGCCCATGCTGAATGATGGAGGGGACCCCCCCAGCCCCACTACCACAGTAAAGTAGGAAGGGAAAGTCCGGAGCCTAGTTGCAAAGGAGGTACCTGGTCAGGACATACAGGGCGGACCGGCAACTTTGCTCTTGCCTTTTGGCCGGCAGGCAGGTGGCTGCAGAAAGCAGCAGACCCCAGTGGCCCGAGGCCCAGGCCCAGCGTGGACGCTGGAGTCACCTTTACCGTGGGGTGAGCACCCCCGGCACCTTTGGTGTAGCCAAGAAAGCCAAGTGGACCCGTGCCTGAAAATCGCACGTATCTTGGAATCTATGATGGTGGCAAGTTGAGTTCTGCACCCCAGAAAAGAAATATGTTCTTAATCTTAATTCCACTCCTGTGGGTGTGAGCCCATGGCAGATAGGACCATTCAAAGGTGTTGTTTTTAGTTAAGGTGAGGCCAGCTGAATCAGGGTGGGTCCAGCTGGTTTGCTGGAGCTCTTATAAGGAGAAGGCCACAGGGAGAAGCTGGAAGTCTGCTGGTACCTGGAAGGGAAAGAAGAGGACATGGCCATGTGATGGGAAAGCCAAGGAAGCCCAAGGGTGGCCGGTCAGCCAGAACACAGAGGACACCAGGAGGAACCGAGCCTTCCAGCCTCCGCAACGTGGCACACTGAATTCCTGTTATTTAAGCCAAAAACATTTTCTGGTATTTGTGATTACAGTCTAGCAAAATTAAGACAATGTTCTCACAAATATAAAGCATCGTCAATAGTGCATAATTACTTGGAGACAGAAGCAGGGACGTGGAGCCTACTGGTCTATTTTTCTTTAATTAATTTAACAATTAATTTATATTCTGCCTGGTTCCAGAAAGTATTAAAACTAGGTGGCTAAAAATTCTGTTAACAGCTTTGCTTTGTTATGCAAGTAATTCATTTTCATTATAGAAAATTTAGAAAATACAGATAATAAAAGCAAAAAATCACCCATCCTCTTCTCCCACTCCCACACATAGTTAAATATTGTGGACATTTTGGTATTTATTATTCTGAGCAATTTTCCTATACATAAAAACACTTGTAAGTGTTGACTTAACAAAATGGGATCTTGAGTGATTATTGGTTTTGAACTTTATTCTTTTACCTGATAAACTGTGTATCTTACAATGTCAATGAGCATAATAAATTTACAATTAAAATTTTAATGGTTCCCAGTATTCTAGTATGAGCCTGTGCCATACATTTTAAACAAATCATCTATTGTTTGAGGTATAGATTTTATTCTAGTTTTTCATTAATATAGGGGTTCATAGTAGATGGAACATCCTTGTACAGTCTGAAGATGCCCTAAACTGTGAAAATATCATAGTTTTTCCTACCCCAGCCCCTTGTCACCCCAGCCCCTTGTCTAATAAAATAAAAACAATCAAACAATAGTAAAACATAAAGGAAATTCAACAAAATTCTGGTTTGTCTGTGATGACAAATCCCCTTTTGACATATCAAATATTAAATTCTTAAAAAATAAAATTGATTTCCTGCTTTGCTGATACCTAAACATGGGCTTAATTCTACCTCTTTGTTTATGCCATGATTTCTTGGAATGACTCTCACAAAGGAAGATTCCTGGGCCAAAGGATGTGCATCTTTGTAAGATTTCTAAGACATATTGCCAAATCGCCTTTCTGAAGCGATGTGTCAGTTTATATGCCCTGGAGATAGGGTGAAACTATTTCTCCCCAATGTTAGGTATTCTTATTCTTTGTTACCTTTGCCAATCTCTTAGGCAAAAAGTGGTTTCTCTTTATTTTCATATACATTCTATTTACTAATGAGGTTGAATATTTTTTTCCATACACGAATTGGCTATTTGTGCTTATTGAAAGAATAGTTGGTTCTTATTCTATCCCATTGATTTTATATTGGTCTATTTGTCTTTTCCTTATTGTCCTGTTAGGGGTTTTTTGTATTTTAAGGATATTAAGCCCTGTGCTTATCATATGTGTTATAGCTATTTACTCACATATAATGCATCTTTCATGTTTATATTCATGAGTTTTTTAACATTTATAAGAGTAAAACATTTAAAAATCATATCTCTCAATTTGTTACTTTATTGATTTTTCTTTTGGTGTTATGCGTAGAAAGTCTTTCCCATTACAAGTTTACATACAATTTTACCTCTTTTTCCTTACAGTACTTTCATGTTTTTTTTTAAAAAGTATATAAACCATATACAATTTTTTAAATTGTGGATGTTATGAGTAGGGAATCTAGCTTTATTTTTTCCGAATGGTTAGCCACTTATTCCAACACCATGTATCAAGAAGCCTGTTCTTCTCACTTAATTAGAACACCATCTTAGTCTGCCAGAGCTGCTTTCACAAATACCACACAGTGGCTTGGCTTGAACAAGTATTTCTTGTTTCATGGTTCTGAAGGCTAAAAGTCCAACAGCGAGGCCCTGGCAAGGCCATGCTTTCTTCCAGAATTCTATAGCATGCTGGCAATTCGCTGCCACATGGTAATCGCTCTCTCTCCTTGTGTCCACTCTTCTGATTTTCCCTGACTTTGGCGTATCCCCATGACTTTTTCTGACTGTGTCTGATTTTCCTCTCTTAATAAGGCCTCCTTGTTTATGGACTCCTGCAGCAGTTTGATATTGTTTAGGAATTCCAAAAATAAATATTGGATCATGTTTGTGAACTGGTCTTTTCCTCTGGGCATATTAGATTGTATTGGATTCAGAGGTTTCACTCTTACTTGATTAAATTATGATTAGGGCTTTGATTGGGCCATGTCAGTAGGATGTTGAGTTCCCACCCTCTTGGTGGCTGGGGAGTCACAGAGAAAATGACATGGCAGAGGAGACAGTTCTAGAGTTTTGATGCTGGAGTTTTAATGCTGGAGCCCCAGGAAGTAAATACACAGAGAAGCAGATACATGAGGAAAGAGAGAAGGCTCCATTAGACAGGGCAGAGGCCCCGGGAAGAGACAAGCTGTTCACCTGATGGTTTACAGCTGGCCTTGTGGAGAGAGCAGAGCAGCTGAGCCTGGAGAGGAACAAGCCCCGGGAGAGAGATGAGAGTTATCTCAGCCTACAGCTGATACTGGAAAAAGCTGGGACCACACAACCTTAAAAGGGAGAGGAAGCCTGAACCCTTGCAGACATCAGCAGCCATCTTGCTCCAACATGTGGCAACAGACTTTGGTGAGGGAAGTAACTTATGCTTTATGGCCTGGTAACTGTAAGCTTCTACCCCAAATAAATGCCCTTTATAAAAGCCAACAGATTTCTGGTATTTTGCATCAGCATCCTTTTGGCTGATTAACACAACTACTCTATTCAGTTTGGCCACACCTAAATAGGATCATCAGAGACCTTACTCACAAATGAGTCCGTAACTGACTCACCTTAACATATTCAAAGATACTATTTACAAATGGATTCACTTCCACAGGAACTCTGATTAAGATTATCAACATGTCTTTTCTTGGGGTACATGATTCAATTGACCTCACCATCTTTATCATATCCTTATTATTTATATATAATTAGAGCCAGTTCTATGCTTTTCATTATGTTCCATTTATCTATTAGTTCCTAAAACAGTATCATTCTGTTTATATTTTTCACTTTCAAACATATTTTAATATCTGGTAGAACAAATGCCCCTTTTTATGCTTCTTCAAAAACACAAAAAAGCCCCTTTTTATGCTTTTTTATGCTTCTTCAAAAAAAAAAAATTGGCCAGTTTCACACATCCTGCCAAATCAACATTAAAATCATTGTCAAATGCAAAAAATAACTCTATTGGGGTTCTGATGAAATTCTGATGAATATATATGGTTTGGGATGAATAAATAGGTTTTCACTATTAAACTGTTCCAATTCTATTCTTTCTCTCTCTTTATGAAGTGAGTTTTTAAACTCTGTTGTTCAGTAAAGTTTGTAGTTTTCTGATTGTAGATCCTGCACATTTCTCTTTTTTTCTCAATATTTTAAGTCTCGTTGCTTTTGTGAGTAGGATCTCTTTTTTTCTTTATGTTTTCTTAACAACACAAATACTACTAGTCCTTTCGTTTTCCTTGCTTCATGAAAGCAGCGGCTCTGGGCCTGAAGGCCATTTGAGAATGTTTCTCCCACCATTAATGTCAAAGCTGAGACTTCTGGTATCTCAAATTTTTCTCAGATTTGTTGGAAGCTTCTGGGAATTTGGAGACACTTCCTCGGTATCTCTCAACACTCTTAGATGTTATAAAGCAAAGAGCAGCAGGTCCGGACACTTTCTACTTGTATCCTCTGCAGCTAGTCTGCACACACTTTTCTCCTCCAGCAGCTCCTTAAAGAAAGACTTGGGCACCCCAATGGCACTCTGGAACGCCCAGATCGAAAACTTTCTCATCTCCGTGTGTTCGTCATGCCTCACACAATGATGAGTACAAAATTATGACATAAAATAAATACCTGAACTGAACTACCTGGAGACCAGACTCCAGGCTCCATTCAGTGGTTCCCAAGCCTGGCTGAATGTTAGAACCATCTGGGGAGTTTTAAATATTAGCAATGCCCAGACACACCCCCACTCCGAGAAATGATGATTCAACTGGTCTGGGATTGGGCATCAGTATATTTCAGTATTTTTAAACCGCTGCCCCCCCCCACCCAGGTGATTCTAGTCTAATGTACAACTGAGAACCACTGCTTTAAAAGATACTCAATGTATCCGTCAAATTCTTAGTTACAAGCAGCAGAAACAAACTATGGATGATTTAAGCAGAAAATGTATTTATTTGAATAATACTTAAATATCTTTGGCCATTGAGAAGGCCAAAGAACCAAACTTGAAGTCTACAAGCCAGTACTGATGTCCCAACCTCACACCATAGAATGGGTCCAGTGAAGACCCCACTGCTGGGCACAAACACCAGGGACAGGTCCAGGTTTTGAGGGGCCCTTTTTAAGAAAAAAATTAATAAAGCATTACAAACATAAAATTAGGCTCAAGACAAAAGTAAATATTTAGAATGAGGACAAAAAAATCACACAAAAAATAAACATTTGAAAAGCTGAAAAATACCACAAATATCACAAAATTTGGAAGAATTACATAACATTTTAACTAAATGCCTGTCACATCTCTACAATGTATTTTTTCCTTTTTTTGCAGTGTAAGAATATATAATTTTATAATATTTTCTTTAGAGAGAATAGATAATTCGGTTTCCCTTGTAGCATGGTTGATCCAAATTTGTTTCTTTTAAAAATAGTTCCCATATATCCCTCATTGTTAACATCTTAAATTGCTATGGCACATTTGCTGCAATGAATGAACCAATATTGATACATTATTATTAACTAACATCCATGTTTTATTTGGATTTCATTAGTTGCTCACCAATGCTGTTTCCAAAACATGCTACAGCCACTCGAACACCGTGAAGCAACCAAAAGGAAATAAGACAAATGGCAAGTTGGAGTGGAAGGAGACAGCAGTCTTAACTGATTGGAGTTAAATATCTTGCTTTTGCAGATTTTACAAAAACACGTGAACGCATTGCTGGAACATTGTGTAGTCCTTGGAAGAGACCCGTTCCAGGGAGGAGCCCTGAGGTTTCAGAGTGATTAGATTCACAGTTAATCTGACTCTGAAAATACCTCAACTTATAGTGCTGGTCCCACCCACCCTGGACCCAAGATGCTGCTGCTTGAACCATTAGCCCCACGGCCTCTGGAAATGAGATACAGCTGTTGCTGTGCTAAAAAATTCTTCTCTGTGCTCACTTTTGCATGTCACCAGCTTTCAATTCAGAGTCTGGAGAGGGTGTTTTTGATTGGCTAAGCCTAGATCATAAGGCCTCACCCTAGCTTCAGGGGAGGCTATGAATGTATCTGGTCTTTAGAGCTTGTGAAATAAGGACACACTCTGTCTTCTAGTGTGGGATCCCCCAAACCAAAGAAGATGGTCCATTGCTTCTATTTGCATAAAAATAAATGAAATGATACAAAAGGAATGAATTAAAGTAGTTACCTGTAGGGGGCAGTTAGGTGGCAAGACTTCTTAATGAGAATGTTTGCATTACCTAGACAAAAATAAAAATATTTGAAGGGTAATATAAACATACTGCATAAACATAAATATGTCACAAATCCAGGTAGCTTCTCTCTTTAATCAATTTCCTAACAAAGATTAGAAGTGCAAATGTCCAAAACGTACCACATTTAAATGTGTATTTAATGTCAATAAATCCATCAGGCCAATTTTTTTTCTCCTTTTTTTGTCTATTTTGGCATTTTCTCAAATGACTCAGTTGCACAATAACACCATGAATTGGCAGTGATTTCCCTGGCCAGAGAGGGGAGAAATGGTGTGGATTTCCCATATAATGCAATATAATATGACTCGGTTTCTTGTTGGGAGATTTCAGAGCATGTTACACAAAGGAACCTTTTCAGAGCTAAATACCACATTGGGTTCCGAAGTAGAAAGAAATTACTGAAATGGTTCTGAAGATTTGCCCTTAGGACTTGTGAAGTTCTGGGGGAAAAAAGAAAGAAAGAAAGAAAGAAAACCACCATCCAAGGATAGAAGTGGAAGTTTCCAGAAAGTGTCTACTAGAGAAATGCTTGTCCATCAGGAAGACCAAGGATTCTTCTTTGAGAAGAGAAAATCTGTGGTGCAGAAGACAAGGAGAGAACCCGACTAGGGTTGATATTAAAATATTAAAAAATATTTAACAACTTGTACAAGATGTACCTGACCAATCAGAATGGACTCCAGCTATCCCATTTGTACCAGGTGCACTGCTGATTTTATCAGCCCTGTTCTCATCACCCACATTAGACTTTTCCTTCTTTTAGTCACAGGGCATTTGAGCTTCCCCAAATCTCTGAAACCCATTGTGGTCCAGGAATAGGAGGTAGAGAGACAACTGGATCCTATGTACTATTTTTCAGGACACAACCAGATGCCACCCTTACCTAACCTTTATAGACCTGGATCAATAGGGAATATGCACCTTGCATTTAGTAGGTGGACTTGGGATGGGCCATAAGCTCCTTAAGAGTAAGCCTTATCCCTGGAATTTAACTCTTTACTAGGCATTCAATAAGTACTAAATATTTGCTGATTAAATTAATGAGTTGGCTATAGGCTCTGCCTGGTCTTTATATAAGGGTCTTCTGCTTGATTTTTGTCTTAGTGACACTCATTAGTCAGTAATCCCATCCCAATCCAATAGAATTGAGCCTGAGAATTGGAGAAGGAGCTTGGCTTTGGATTGGCATCTTCTTCTGGCAGGGGCAGGAACAGACCCTGCTGTTCATGAACTTGTGAAGAATCTTCTTGAGGAAAATTGGATTAAGCTATAGTCACTCCTGCTTCCCAACCCAGGGAGAAGCTTGTCCTGTTTGGATGCTATTTGGATCCTAGTCCCATATGCAGAGCTCTGGGACTGTCCATCAGCACACAAGGTGTGTCAGTTATTCCGGATAACTGATAATTATATCAGTTATTCCGGATATACTTATCTTCTCCACAACCAGGCCAAGTGATATATAGCTTGGTAACTTTCAGGTGCCCAGATTAGTCTTCATAACCAATGTGATTCAAACTGGTTGGATTTTTTAAAAAGTGTTTTCAGTTGGACCACTCCAGTCCTGGATTTTTAACCAGAGAGACCTCCCAAAGTATCTTAGTTTGGCAGCACTGCTATGATAAATACCACACCATGGGTTGTCATAAACAACATGCATTTATTGTCTCACGATTTTGATGACTGCTAGTCTGTATTAGTCAGCCAAAGGGGTGCTAATGTGAAATACCAAAAATGGGTTGGTCTTTATAAAGGGTATTTATTTGGGGTAGAAGTCCACAGATACTAGGCCATAAAGCGTTAAGTTTCTTCTCTCACCAAGGTCCATTGCCACGTGTTGGAGCAAGACAGCTGCCGACATTTGCCAAGGTTCAGGCTTCTTGGATTCCTCTCTTCCCGGGGCTGCATTTCTCTCCAGGCTCAGCGTCTCTGGTTCCTCCAAAAGGTCAGTTGTAGACTATCAGGAGAACAGCTCACTTCTCTTCTCCTGGGGCCTTCTCTCCAACATCAAAACTCCAACATCAAAACTGCTTCTCAAAAACCGATTCAACTCTGTTCTTGCCATGCCTTTTATATTTGATTCCCCACCCACCAAGGGGTGGGGCTCAACGCCTTACTGATGTGGCCCAGTCAATGCCCTAATCATAACTTAATCATGCCCAGATTAACAGATCAGTTTACAAACATGGTCCAATTTTATTTTTGGAATTCATAATTACATCAAACTGCCCAACTGCAACATAGTCCAAAATCAAAGTCTAGGCAAGGCCATGCTTTCTCCAGTCTGTAGCACTCTGTTGATGGCAGTCCTCCATCACATGGAGATGTCCTTGGTCTCCTCTGGCTTCTACCTTCTCTTTGTAATTTTATTATTCCAGTAATATGAACTAAGACTCACCCTGGTTCCATTGGCCATTCCTAACTAAGACCTTTCAAGATCCACAAATAAGTCCATGCCCCAACTCTTCTTAACGTATTCAAAGATACTATTTACAAATGGGCTCATACCAACAGGAATGCAAATAAAGATTTCAACATGCCTTCTGTGAGGTACATGATTCAATCCCCAATACCAATAGGAAAAGCATCCAACATGAGCAAGGTCCTGGCATCTCAACCCTAGGTATGGCCCCTTTCCTCACTTTTGCCCATCTTTCCTTCTCCCCTTCCCTATTCCTCCAGTTCTAGACATGGGACTTTATTTCCTGGTCTCTTTCTGAGGTCACTCCTTGAATACAAGGACACTTTGGTTTCTGCATGGAACAGTCTCGTTCAGCTGCTGACCTCCTAGTTTAGTTGCCTTTCACAGCCTTCCCCACTTCATTTCCACTCCTGTTTAAACCTTTCCCCTTTTTGTTTATCCTTGTAGCAATGACTCTCTCTCCTTATCATTACTTTCTCTTAGGCTCATACCCCAGGCTCAGACCTATACAAATGAGGTCCTCCTTCTGCCAGCCAATTCCTGACCCATCTAGAATTGATAGTATCTTTTGGGCTAGCATTTGCATATCATAACAGTCTGCTGAAAATAAGCTCCAATATACAGACACAAGGAGATCCAGTTAAAACAAAAAAGAGAACCCAGGAAATTCGCTGGATGTGGAGGTCTTGTAAGTGCAGGAAAACAGGAGCCTCCTAAATTCCACAGAAAGAAATTACATGAGAATTGGAAAGGACAGTTCTCCACTTTCATAATACAAATCCAGCAAACACAAGAGGAAAAATAAGATTTCCTATTTTATTTTTTTCAATAGTGATCCAATTAATACTTGAGCTAAATACCATCTAGCTCATGTTTCTTTAAATCCCAGATTAAATGTTGGAA
>JAQZBX010065405.1:0-16332 GCA_029593785.1 Cabassous unicinctus | reverse complement strand
AAATAAAATAAATAAATCTTTAAAAAAAAAAAAAAGGCTCCTACTAAACTGCATTTGTCACAATGGGGTCTGATCGTCCCTCTTTCTGTTTTGCTGTCATCCACGTTTATTTAAAGTAAGGGTGGAGACGTGCTGGGAGTAGTGGAAGTCACAGGGAAAAAAACCAGACATTTTCCCAGAGCATCCATTTGGCTCAAAAAGTAGGGGAAAATAGACCTTACTGTAAAATAAACATGGATGTATCTTGTAATAGAATGTAAAATTAACATTAGTGTTGAAAAATAAAACTTGAGGCTTCAAAGCAAGGTCGTGCTTGGGGTTGGCTGCTGTAGGCTGGGGTCACCCGGTCCCTCTCCTCTCGCCTGAGGAGTGGGTGGGAATGTCGGAGAAGCAGGGCTCCATCAGGGTCAAGGTCAGCGCCAGCCCCTCGGCCATCTCCCAACCACTCCCCCACGAGCTCAGCACCAAGCCCCCAAGGCCTCCTGGGATGGCCACCTCCAGAGCAGAAGCCCTCCTGGGAGCAGGGCAGGCCCAGCCCCGGGCACCTGCACGCTGATGCGACTCACACGTAACGGGATGACCCAGAGTCCACTGCCACACCTGAGCTGGTGTCCTGGGCTGCTGTCACTAAGTACCACAAACTGGGTGGCTTCAACAACAGAAATGTCTACTCTTACCATTCTGGTAGCTAAAAGTTCAAAACCAAGGTGTCAGCAGGGCTCCGAAGGCTCCGGGGGGGTCCTTCCTTGCCTCGTGGAGACGGTGGTGGTGGCCGGAGCCTCAGGTTTCTGCGGCTTGTGGCTGCTCCGCTCTCCTCTCTGCCTGCCTTCTCATGGCCGTCTCTCCCTCTCTGTGCCTGGGTCTCTTCTCTCGTCTTTTAAGGTCAGCAGCCATATTGGATTACCCTATGCCGGGACGACCTCGTCTTAACTAATTACTTCTGCGGCGACCCTGTTTCCAAATAAGGTGGCATTCTGAGGTACGGAGGGTTAGGGCTTCAACACATCTTTTGGGGCACACAATTCAACCCCTAACAGTGGCTATTTTAGTTTGTCAAAGCGTTGCCGATGCAAAGTACCAGAAATGGTTTGGCTTTTATAAAGGAGATTTATTTGGGGTAAAAGCTTATAATTCCAAGGCTGTGAAAAGTCCAAACCAAGGCACCATCAGAGATGCTTTCTCACCAGAGTCAGCTGCCATGTGGCGAAGATGGCCGCTGATCTATGCCAAGGTCTCTGTCTTCCCCTCTAGAAAATGGGAGCCCAGCTCCCAGAGCTCTGCTGTCGGCTATTAGGCATAGGGCTTGTCTCTTCTTGAGCTGCTCCATGTGCCCAGCCTCTTGGAGGCTTCGTGCTCAAGTGATCCACTAGTCCTCTCTCACATGGCAGGATCAAATATGGCGGCTTCCCTTTTCTCTGTGTCTTGTTTATCTCTGTGTCTCCATTTTTATCAGACCCAGCAAAAGGGCAGAGACTCAACCTGAGTCACGCCTCACTGATGGAGCCCAATTGAAAGAGTCTAAATCAATCTTATCAAGTAATCTAATCAAAGGCCCCTCAACTGAATTTAACGCAATCAAAGGATATCACCCCCACAGGAATAGATTAGTTTAAAAACATACTCTTTCTCTTTGGGGGACTCATAAAATAATCTCAAACTGCCACAGTGGCCAGGGTCACTTGATCGTGGACCTCACTGCTGAGCTACTCTCACCATCCCGACCAGGCTTGGGGAGCTAGTCCACAGGCGGCTCCTGCCCGAGTCTAATAGCACCGCCTGGAAAGAGAGGAAACGACCCAGACAAGAGAGCACCTCATAGACCTCAACTCTGGGCCCCCTAGCTCTTTCAGCCCTTAAAGGGTCAGAAAAAGCTCAAGAGGAACTAAAACCTCTGGCTTTGACACACATGAGAGGAACAGGCTGAGAACAAAGGCCAAAGAAATTCCAAACTTTTCTCATCTGTAAAATGCAGGTGTTGATACCTGCCCTGTGTCTTCCAGAGGAGGATCACAAAGAAGGATTCACAAATCGTATCATATCATGCAAACCTCAATGACTTATGGCAGAGACACCTGTTACTTAAAACCCATTCATCACCACAATATGGCGCCTCAAAGACTCACTCACTCAATCACAAAAACAGCAACCGCTCATTGACTGTCCATGACCTGCTACAGGTTTTTCGTTATTTCTAATCTTCACGATAATCCAGTATAGGAGGTACCGTTATACCAGTTTTCAGATGAGAAGCTGGAGGCTCAGAAAGGCTAAGCTACTCGTCCAGATCACCAACTGGTAAGTGTCAAAGTCAAGATTTGAGCTTCCATCTTTCTAGTTCTAAAGCCCTTGCTTTTTTTTTTCATTTAACAAATCAATTTTATTGATACATATTAATAAAGCATACAATTCATCCAAAGTGTACAATCAATGGTATTTGATATAATCACATAGTTGTGTACTCATCACTTCAATCATTATTAGAGCATTTTCATTATTTCAATAATAAAATAAACAAAAAACAGTAAAACAAACAAGACAGTTCTTTACCTCTCAACCTCTCTACAGTCCTTGCTTTTGACATAAACTTCAAGCTTCTGTTCTATTCATTCACAAAACTGTGCTGGCAAGACGAGGCCACGCACATCAGAAGAAGCCACTGTGTATTTGCTGTGTTGTACTTAATTTAAAAATAGTGCACACCTCACCACTGGTTTCCAAATGACAGCAGAGGGGCTTTATTATTCAAATACTTGTCACCCCCTACAATAGGGGAAAAAATACTCATGATCCGGTGATCTGTTCCAGGACTCATCCTTTTGTGGGCTCCAAACACGAGAAACATTTTAATGGAATTTTCTGGGAGGGACGAGTAAGGGGGAAAGTTGGGGGGTTTTGGTGTATTTTCCCCCAGGAGAAATTTCTCATGAAGCATTCATTTGAGACCAAGCCCCTGGTTAGGGTAACTTCCTCCCCAGACACGGACATTAGGCATGCTCTACTTCTGACTTACGTTCCCTCACGTGAGGCTACCTGGGGCCGCTGCAGGTGAAAACAGGGGCCAACTTCCTCCCAAAGGCAGCAAACCAAGCTGGACCCAAGCCCAGAGCTCCTGAGCTGGAAATGCCTGGGGTATCCCTAAGGCTGTGTTTCCCAAACTAAGCATCTGGACGTGGACAGTGAGACAGTCACAAATATGAATTCTGGACTCAAAAGAAACCACTAGGTAAGTCTTTATCCTCTGTTGCCAAGAATAGAGGCTGCGGGACCGCAGGGGAGGCGGGATCCGGGAAAAACAGCCCTTTGGGGACTTCTGAGACTGCCTGCAGCCCCTCCTCACCTGCTCCGTGATATAAACATCAGCCCCAGGGAGGCTCACACCCGAGTCAAGCCAGACAGCTTTTCTGCAGGGAAGCTGTAGGCTCACCTTCTAGAACAATCAACTGATATGGCAGAAAAATCTATCTCCATCGGCTTAAGTGTAAACAATTTTCCTTTGCCAGAATAAGATGAATCTCAGAGGTGAATGGAGTCTTCTTGACATTAAATTAGTGACAGCGATACCAGCTAGTATTTACTGAGTGTCATCTAGTGCCAGGAGATGTTCACCATCTAGTTTATCTCATTTAAGCCTGAAGACAGCCCTAGGAATGGGTCCTATGAGCTCCATTTTACAGACAGGAAACGAAGGATCAGAGAAGTTAAGTAACCTACTCAACCTCACACAGCTGGGAAGTGAGGAAGCTGGGATTTGAATGTGAATCCATCCAACTCCAGAGTGCAAGCACTTAACTGCTGCATTGCACTGCAGCAGACCTCATGCTCTACAAATGGCGAGCAATCAGAAAAAGAGCTATTTCACCTCATCAGCAATAAAAGAAACACATTTAAAATGATTGTCTTTCGGGCCTATTAGTAAGACATTTCTTTCAATATTATTCAATGCTGACAAGAGTGTCATGAAACCATTATATATTGTGGGGGCAAATTGGGCCAATCTTTCTGGAAAACCATCTAGCTTCAAATGCCACAAAAATGTTCAATGCCTTTGACTCGATAATTCCTGAACATGGGAAAAGCCATAGACCGGAAAATATCAATTACAGGACTTTGAGAGTGGTATGTGTGTGTGTGTCTAGAAGCAACAGACATGTCTGAGAATGGGGAGTCTTCCAGAAAATGAGGTACCTGCTTTAGGACGCCTCTACTGCCCCTAAAAAGGATGAAGCAACAAGTAAAAATGCCAATGAGCCAACGTTAAACCAAAAGAGCAAACTACGAAAGCACGTGCGTACAAATCACTGCTAAACTCAAAAGGCATGTAAAATGTCACCGTGAGATGCAAAGGGGAGTATATGACATTGTCCAAATGTGGAATTCAAAAATGACAGCGTGACTCTAATCTCGAAGCAACAATTGGCTAAATCTGAATGGTGAAACGTTGCACACGAGACCTGACCCAGGACTCTAAGAATGTCAACGTACTAACGATTGAAGTGATAAACACACAACTATGTGGTTATACCAAATACCATTGATTGTACCCTTCGGATGAATTGTGTGCTTTATCAATATGCATCAAGAAAATTGATTTGTTTTAGAATAAATGTCAATGTAATGAACGA
The DNA here is from genome assembly GCA_029593785.1 of Cabassous unicinctus. Taxonomy (NCBI): domain Eukaryota; kingdom Metazoa; phylum Chordata; class Mammalia; order Cingulata; family Chlamyphoridae; genus Cabassous; species Cabassous unicinctus. Next base: position 11,710 of record JAQZBX010065405.1, on the reverse strand, counting down.
CCAGAAAGTAAAAATAAAAATGTCTGTGCACCTTTTCTAGATTAAAAGAGAATAAAAAGACTTGACAACCAACTGCAGTAAGTAATCCTTGTTTGAGTCCTGGATCAAACAACAATGACAACAAAAAAGACGAGACATTATTTTTTTGAAAACTTGAAAAAAAAATGCATATAAAAAATGGAGCGGAGACCCGAATGAGCAGTGGTTGTGCTGGGATAGTAAGATGGTAACAACCACTTGTGCGGCAGCCGCCACAAACTTATACAGACATCACGCGGGTTGCCTTGTGCCTGGCACTTCACACATGGTCATAGATGAACCCCGAACGGCAGGTGTAGCTACTGCAGCGTTACAGCTGGGGGCTCTGGCGCTTGGAGGGGGTCCACCCATTTGCTCAAAGTCCCCCCTGCCCCCAGACAAAAAGTGGGCAAGACCAAAACCCAGCCTGGCTGTCTCCAACACTGGTACTTTTTCTTCCCTGTGGTAATTCCCAAATCACCACCCTGCGCCCCACCCTCACCTGTACACAAGCCACTTGCCCAAGTTTCAAAAGTAGGGCCATGGTCTGCTATTGCTTCCCGATTGATAAGAAAGTACTTCTCCCATTTTGCACAATCGGAGCAAAGAAGAGCAATGCTCCACCCTCAGGAGGCGGTGGGAGAGCGGCCCTGCCCCTCCTGAGAGCGACGGAGCACCCTTCTCCCATCCCTCACCCCCACCATGTCCTCACCCACGTCCTGGAGAAGGCTCCCAGGAGCTTCAATGACTAGGGGAGTTCCAGAGCCCTTTCACCACCAGCCCCGCTTCCAAAAATCTTCAGGTTCATCGAGACAATTGTGGCTTCCAGAGGACATGGGGACACAGCAGAAAATGGAGCCCTGTCCAGAGGACATGGGGACACAGCAGAAAATGGAGCCCTGTCCAGAGGACATGGGGACACAGCAGAAAATGGAGCCCTGTCCCCCACCTCTCCTGATAGCTGTTTGGCAGAGAAAACTCGAAAATGTGAGGGGTGGGGTGGCCTCAGAGGGAGGACGCCCTGAGCAGAGAAGGGCTGGGCGGAGGCAGGGTCACGGAAGAGACAGGGAAAGGTTAGGAAGGGAGGAAGAGAAAGGCAGAGGGGCTGAAGCAGTTCTCTGCAGGCGAAGGACTTGCCCTGTGAGGCCCTGGAGCCTTCAGGGGTCCTGGATCGCAGAACGGGGAGCGGGGGTGCTGTGAGCGGCTGCCAGTCCACAAAGCGGGGGAAAGGCAAGCAGGAGGGGGGCCCGGGGACAGTGCGGAAGCAGAAATCCCTGGCTGAGGTCCACGGCAATGCTCGACGCCTTCCCCAGAAAACACAGAAAGAAACGCGTTCCTGTCCCTCTGCAGTGGTTGAATGGGCCCCCCTGAAAGATATGTCCGGGTCCAACCCCCAGCCTGTACATGGGGCTTTACTAGGAGGAGGGGTCTTTGTACATGTGATTCAGGGAAGGATCTGGAGATGAGGTCAGCCTGGACTGCCCTGGTGGGCGCTAAACCCCCAGAACAAGCATCCTCAGAAGAGGGCAGAGGAGGAGGCCATGTGTGGAGGGAGGCAGGGATTAGGTGATGCAGCCGCAAGCCAAGAGCACCTGGAGCCACCAGGAGCCGGAAGAGGCCAGGAAGGACTCCTTTCTAGAGCCTTCAGAGGGAGCGGGCCCTGCTGGCACCGTGATTCCAGAGTCTGGCCTCCAGAGCTGCGAGGGAAGAAATGTCTGTTGTTTCACGCCTCCTGTTTGCCGTCCTCGGAAACAAACTCAAATTCACCATCCCTCCAGGACATGCAATCCCAACTCACGGCTTGCTCTTGAGTGGCTCTCCCCTGTCTACCGCCCCACCCCGTCACTCTCCTAGCATTTTCTCTAATGGAAAGTAATTTCCCCCAATGTGAGCGAACCAGAAGCTAACTGAAATACCATTCTAGAAAGCTCCACACCCCTCACTCTCACCCCTCTCCTTCTGCTCAGAAAGTAGGCGGCCTTGGAAAGCACCCCTTTCCAGGACAAGCCCCGACCCCCCATCCAAGATGCAGAGGTTATCACCACCGAAGAGGCAGGAGGCTCCCACCCTCGTCAGATGAGCAGCGGGGTGGGTGGGGGGGCGGAAGGAGAACTTTCACAGCAGCGTCCCCACCAGGGAGGAGAGGGTGGCTTCCATTTTAGTGTAACCCACAGGAAGGAAAGGAAGGGATGAGGAGGGAGGTTCCTGGGTTTTTTTTTTTCCCTACCTTGAAACTGGCAGCATTTCTGATATGATGGCAGGGGATTTCCACCAACCAAATGAAAGAAAATTCAGTTTTAACGTTAACTGCAGGAGAGAGGTGGTGTGTTGCAACCTCTGCCATTTACGAAACGCTGTCCTGGGCACAAAGATGATAATGTTTCCCTCCACTCCCCAACAAGCTGGGCTCCTGGCATCCCTGGGCTGGCTGTCAGCTGCCACACACCATCCCACCTGTCCATCCCACGTGGCACTGCCCCCTGATGCTCCTGGAGCAATTCCCTCCTGGACCTTCCCTCCAACAGCTTTGTTGGGAGACATGTTTGTCGCTTGGGGAGTGGCCAGAGCTTCCCTCCTGGCCGGGAGAGCTCTACTAAGATCTCAAGTTAAAGAAACATTTGGTGGGGCCCCAAACCGCCCCCCCCCCACATCAGACCCACAAAAGCAACTGGCCCCAGAGAGGAGGGAACTGCTGTCTAAACAAAAATGGTTTTTGAAAAACAAGCCAGCCAAAGGGGAATTGCTTCATAAGTTGCACATTCACTTCTCCCTTTAACTCTGCAATTGAAGAAAAACAAGGCAAAGCAGGAACTGACCCCTGCTACCCCCACGCACACCCCCCCATGAACTCCGTGGGCACGCTGGGTACAAAGGCTCAGTTTGGGGCTGGACGCCCCAGGCAGACGTCGGAGGCTGGTCTCTATCTGCCGATGCTCGATGCTCGGTCTCCTGTAAGCCCGGCAGGGGCTGGTCCCCTCGCCTTGGCCTGCCTTGTTCTCAGCCCAGCCCCTGGCCCAGAGTGGGAGCCCAAGGCTTTGCTGGGCACGGGGAAGTGGGAGAAAAGGATGGAACTCACGGCAAAGTAATGCAGTGAGAAACACAGCTGGTCCTGCCTGAAGGGGAGATCGAGTGGCCAGGAGAGCCTCCGGGGCACTTGCCCTAATTCCCAAAATATCTGTGCTCCCGGCTGGGCAGGCCTCTTTCTCAACGTGGCAGAGATGGGAGGAGGGGGCTCAGGAGGTAAGCCTGAGAGACTCTAGAGAAGAGCCTGCCAGCTGGGTTTCAGGAACGCTGCCTCCCAGGGTGCGTTCCATCACTTCCTCTGAGGACTTCCAGAAAGCGCCAAAAGAGAACCCACCCCAGCATTGCTCTGCGGCCTTCCAGAAGCCGGGAAGGATAGAATCCTGATATCAAGAGCTCAAATTACAGCAGGGTGCGGAAATGCTAAGGGGCTGCCCAGATCTGCTCTAGAGAAAGCAGAAGAGAAAGTGCTATTTCTATCTCCTTGCCTTGGGTCCCAGCCCCGTAAATCAGAGGAGTCTTGGACCCCACTTATCACTGCAATGAGACCCTGTCTGCTGCAGGGAAACGCAGCTGTTGGTGTTGATGGCATTTGCTCGGTTATTTAGGGGAAGACCAAGGGCAGGTAAGACAGAGGCTTAGGACAGGAAAGGACCCCCACCACATCCCCTAACTGGACCAAGAAAGCCTTTAGGAAAAGATCTCCCTACTAGGCACCTGGAGATTTAACGCTTTGGAGTCTGAAAAAGCTGGATTCAAATCCTGGTTCAGCTGCTTAGAAGTTGGGGTCTTGGGTAAGTTTCTGAAACTCTCTGGGTTTACATTTCCCGAACTCCTACGGTTAACTGACACCCTATGTAAAGACGATCCGTTATTTGGGGACAAAGGTCCCTAGGGTACCATTCAACTGACAAGAACACCAAGGCACCCCAGCGGCCTCCAGCTCTCCCGGAAGTGAGCAGCAGGAACAGCCCGCGCCCTCAGAGTCCCGTGGGAGCCGTGAGCCTTCCTCCGGGAGAATCCCGAAGAAGAAGGATCGCCCCACCCGGGAGGACACCGCCGCCCCAAACACACGCGCGCCCGTGCACGACCTTTCAGCGGCCGCGCGCAGCGGGAGCCCCCGGCGGGGACGCGGGACGCGCGGGTCCCTCCCTCCAGCGCGCGGGCGAGCCGGGCTGGGGCCGCTCCCCCCATCCGCAGGCCGGGCGGGTCCCACGGCGTCGCGCGAGGGCCCAGCACGTGGGCCGCCACTTCCCCAGGGGGTCCCCCACCCCGACCGGGGAATCCCATCCCCAGCCCTTTGCCCTCCGGGAGCGCGCTCTCCGGGGCCTCCGCGCAGTTCTCCGGGGCCTCTCTGGACCCGCGACTCCCCGCCCTGCAGAGCGCCCCCAACCCGGGTCTCCACGAAAGGTCGTCCCTGTCCCCCTCTCCGCGATTACAAAGGAGGTGCCGGGAAGGAAGCCTAAATGAAAATCGGACATTCGGTTAAAAAAAAAAAAAATCCATTCAGGCTGAATTACCGGCAAGGGTAAAAAAAAAAAAGAGAGTCCGGAAATGCAAAGCTGGAGGCGGTTTTGTCGCCGTAACCCGGGCTCAGCCGCAGCTCCGGGGGCTGCTGTCGCCCGCGCTACTGCAGTAAACACGCAGAGGGCTGCGGGACGCCCCCGAGGCGGCCCGGGCGGGGGCCGGGGGAGGGATCCCGGGCCGCAGGGAGCGAGCGCCCCGGACACCTGGACCCCGGGCCCCCTCCAGCCCCGGCCCCGCCGCGTCTGTCCCGCTCGCCAGGGCTCCCGAGGGCGCCAGGGCTCAGGGGAGCTGGACGCTCGTCCCTGCCCGGGCCTGGACGGGCGCACCGCGGCGGGGTCGCAGCCCGGACCCAGTCGCCGGGCCGGGGCGCCCCCTTGTCCAGTTCGTCTCGGCTCCGGGAGGGCACGCACGATCGGGGCGCGCGCGGCTGAGAGCGCCCGTCTCCCCGGGCTTCGGCGGGTGCCCCGGAGATTGTCGCGCCGCCCAAGCGCAGCTCCGACCCCGCAGCGGGGCTGGGGAGACCCTCGTCCCGCTCGCCAGGACGCGCGGGAGCTGTACCCGCGGCTCTCCCCGGGACGCGGTGGGGGGATGAGAGACGGCCCCAGGCCGCCAGCGCAGCTCCGCGCACAGTCCCGGCAGCCCGGCCCGGGCGCTCGGCTCGCCAGATGCTGGCCGTGGGGAGGGCGCGCAGGGCCAGCAGGGCGCACGCGGCTGTGCGCGCCCCTCTCCCCGCGCCCGGGGACACGCCCGCGAGCCGCCCTGGGCCCGGAGCGCAGCCCGGGCCCTCCCAGGCCCCCCGAAACCGCCAGCCCCGGGCCCTTTTCCACCTCCCCAGAGGCAAAAGCTTACCGGTGCCGGCGCGGCTGGCGGGGCCTGGGCTGCTCCGCCCCGCGGCCGCTTGGAGCGAGGGCGCAGGGCGCGAGTGAGCCTCGAGGGAGGCAGGGGCGGGCTGACAGCCCGCACACTCCACTTCCCACTTTGTTTCCTTTTTACTCGCAACAGGAAAAACAACAGCTTCTCTCGCCGCCTCGCCCTCCCCCCTACTCCCCCCACCCCCGCCGCACCCCGTCTGTGGCTGGAGGGGCAGCCACCCAGGTGCCTCTGGAAGCTGCACCTTGCCCTTCTTGAAAACAAGTTTTCTTTTTATAAAAAGGAAAACAACCAAAAAAAAAAGGTCCGAAGAGTCCATAAAACCCCCATGCCTTCCACATGCACACACTAGAGAATCTCAAAGGTGGGGCATGGGAGATGGGTGGGGAGAAGCGTAACTGCAACTCAAGGCGCCCGAGGGAGGGCCCCACGGAGTGCCAGGCGCAGGAGTCCAGCCCTGGGTGGAAGGCAGAGGGCTCCAGGCTTTGTGGGTCAAGAGCATGGGGGCGGGAGACTGGCCAGCAGGGATTATGATTGCTTTAAATGGTGCTGGGAGAAAGTGGGGGAAGGAGCCAGTCCATTGGTAGGCAAGCAATTGCTTAATCAAACTGCCCTCCCCCACCGGGTCGGGGAGGTAAAACAGCTATTAATTGCCCCCTTGGACAGTTGGGGAAACTGAGTCTTTGAGAGGGGCTGTTTCTCTCCTGTCAGAGGCTGCAGCAGCGAGAGAGTCAAAGTCTCTTCCATTTCTAGCCAGGAAAGAGGGTTTGCACAAGATTCAGTGGTTGCTAAATGGTCCCGGTTTTCTCTGATCTTGGCGACAGACTCTGGACTCTCAACTGGAGTCCTGTGGAGGGACTGGGGGTGGAGGGCCTCCTCTCCCTTTGGGGACGAATGTTGGCCCTGACCCAGCCCCTCTGGGCATCACTCTGGCCCAGGAATGCACAAAGTACTCTTCCCAACAGATCCTCTGAGACTCACAGCCTCACTCCTACCCCAAGCTTGGAATCTCTGGGCTTGGCAGAGATCTCCAGCTCACTCCAGGGAGATCCTCCAAAAGCTGGGAGAGCAATGGACATTTCAGAGAGAAAATCTAATGGCAGACCAAGCAGCCTGCCCACGGTTCCCTAACACTTGTCCCAAGACCGGCTTCTGCTAAATTGCCATTTAATCACAGCTCCTTCGTTTTCAGAGTTCCTTGTAAGAGACACACGAAGAATGCTTTTGCATCTTCGGAAAACTCTTCATTGACTATGTATTTGTCAATACCGTGCTTTTTACTCTGCAAGACAAAGCCAGGGAAATGGAGGCATGCCTGGTAAGCTTTGTGCTGCCCAGGAAATCTTACCATCCCCATTTTATGAATGAGACATGCTGAGGCTGGGAACAGGAAGGTCAAGTTGTTTTCTCAGTCTACTCCAGAGCCACCTTCTACTTACCACGCCTGCTTCTCCTTCTGCCCTAGTCTCCAGAATAAGTTTCTCTTTCCTGAAAACTTCTTCTACTTCCCTTTGTGAAACTATAACCATAGGACTCTCCATCCTAACCCCCCCCACACACACACACCCCGTTTTGCTTGGGGTGCCAGGAAGCTCAAGCTAAATTTAACATTCAAGTACAGTCATCAGTGTCCCTCAAGTTCCTGGTAGAACTTGCCTTCCGTCTTCCTCTGTATGGTTTCTGATCTCTTTCACTTTATTTTTAACTGGTGTCCGTGTGATTTTGGAGAAGGCTACCTCAAGTTCCCTTTGAATTGTCAATAAAATGAACCAGTTACGGTGGAGAATTTACAGCAATCATGGAAGAAAAATGACACCTCAGCTGCAAGAAAGTCAATACTTACTACTCACGTGAGCCCAGGGCCCTCAAGTCCTTTCTCTGGAAATTGGACCAGTTTGGGAAACACATTGGCCCCACCTCATGGATGGAGAGGCGGTGTCAATTCCTAAAGGGTGGGGCCAGTCCATGCAGAACAGGCCAGCTTGGACAGAAGCAGATGAAAGCCACACTCATTCGGCCGAGCACGCACAGGCTTCCAGGTTCTCGTTCCTTCTGCTCATGCAACCATCTCCTGCCAGAACTTCCTCTCTCCAAAAGTCAACCAACCTCTGCAGCTTCTCACGGATGCAGAAAGCATCTTTGCTCACTTCAACCTCAAGCAGCTTTGCCACCGACACCCACACATGCTCCACAAGCAGGGTTATCGCAGGGCAGCAAGAGCCAAACGGAGCACTCCGGTGGAGAGGGTGCGAGGGGGAGGAGCCCACTTCCCCAGCCCCTCCACCAGGCGCTCGAGGCGCTCCAGATAGCTATCTTCAGGTATCGTTGCAGCAGGAAGCCCACTTTGCTAGGGGTCTTTCCCTTTCCGGCAAGGCAGAAATAACCCAGCTCAAGCCTTTGCTGTTTTGCCTTGGTCAGGAAAGGTGTGGTGAAACTTAGCGGTCAAGGGCATCCTCCTGGCAGCCAAACTGCCCAGCACTGACACTGGGGAGCTGTGTGACCCCAGGCAAGTGACTTAACTTCTCTGTGCTTCTATTTCCTCATCTGTAAAAGAATGAGGGATGCTAATGACAATTCTCAAGTTTAGAATTGTTAGAATTTAATGAGTTAATACACATAAAATGTTTACAATAGTCCCTGATTGTAGTGTGAACCCCCATAAAATGTTAGTTAATATTATCATTCTAGAATAGGGTTGTTATATAGTTTCCCAGTTGCTAAGACAAATACCATACAATGTGTTGGCTTGACAACAGGGATTTATTGACTCAAGATTTCAGAGGCTAGAAGGCTTTGCTTCCTCCCAGGGTTGATATGGTCCCTTCTGGTTGGCCAGCAATCTTTGGCGTCCTTGGCTTTTCCATCACATGACAATGGACATGGCAGCGTCTTCTCCTTTCTCTTCCAGGATCCATTGACTTCCTGCTTCTGGGTGCTCTCCATGCTCCCTCCTTCCGTGTCATAAGGACTTCAGCCACATTGGATGAAGGCCCCCCTCGTTCAGTTTGAGCACCCCTAATTAACAACAGCTTCAAAGTTCCTACTGACAAATGGGTTTACACCCCCAGGACCAGGGACTGCGACCTGAAGGCGGTTTCCGTGGGGGACATGATTCAATCCCCCACAGGGTCTTTGTGCTTTACTAAACTGCATGTTTCTGCTCTGAAACAGTGTTTTTCAACAGCAGGTTGTGACACATTAGTGGGCTAGGAATCAATAAAGTGGGTCACGTTTTAAGAAGTAGAAAAGAATGGAAAATATCAGATTGTGTATTCCACGTGGTAAGGGTGAGCATACTTCCTGAGACTTTAGTTCCAGTTATGGATGTGGGAGTGTGAGCATGTTTGGGTCAAGATGTAAAATCCATTTCTCACTGTAGGTCCCAGTCAACACAACTGTAAAGTGCTGCCCTGGACATTCCAATGGTGGCTGGTGAGCAAATGGGGCCAAAGTCATAGGGCTGGAAAGTGGGTGGGCCTGTATTCAAATCCTGAAAAGTCTGACTCCTATGAACTCCGACTCGACTCGGGGGGAGCTGAGAGGGGCCCAGGTGGGAGGACCTGAGAAAGAGGAGCCGGGATCCTGGGCCTTGCAGCTCCCATCCCCAGGCTGCCCCTGGTGGCTGGGGAATGATTCGGAAGAGTCAGGTTTGGGATTGGAAGATAGAGGCTATGGTGCCCTTGCACTCGATCTCAGGCCAGAAGGACCCGGATGGACTGCAGGACAGCTCAGAGGCCACCTTCCTGGGGAAAGGCTGAACCGATGGAGGCTGCAGGTCTGGGCCCAGGTGAATGGAGGCTCCAAACAGAGATCCAGTTCTCCTTTTTGTAAAGTGCACTCGGAACCTGGGCTACCTGGGTCCAACTCGCAGCCCTACTGCCTCCCAGCTGGGCAACCCTGGAGGAGTCCCTTGAGCCTCAGTTTCTTGCTCTGGCCCAGAAGGATGATCTAAGAACCCCCCACCCCAGGCTGCAGGGGAGTTAGATGAGTCCATAGTCTTGCTCCTGGTGCCAAGTAACAGCTCAAGCAAGCGCCGCTGGCTTTTCAAAAATCCTCTACCACTCTTCCTAGTCCGGGGCATGGGGGATGGTGGAAGGGAGTGAGGGTGGGGGGAGTTGGGGAGCAGTGGGGTTTGGGGTCAGGAGGCTGGATTCCACTTCACCCCAGTCCTACACTGGGGGTGACCCAGGCTTGGCAACAGTGATGCATTCGGCAAGTATATGCTGTGCACTGTGCTGGGCCAGTTAACAGTTCTTGGCTCTGGGGATGCTGCACTGTATGAGCCCAGGCCCCCCCTCCCCCCTCAGGAGCTTAGGCTCTAGTGGGGAAGAGAAACTATGAACAATAAAAATGAGATACAATGTCATAAGGCAGTAAGTGCTGCAAAGAAATTGGAAGGCAGGTTGGGAGAGGGAAGACGGGAGGGGGGACAGAGTCAGGGAAGGCCTCTCTGAGGTCAGGACATTTGAGCAGAGCAAAGACCTGAATGAGGTGAGGTGGGAGCCAAGGGGTTAATGAGTGAAGAGCCTTCCAGGCAGAGGGAACAGCCAGTGCAAGGGCTCTGAGCAGCAGCAGGTTGGAGGACCAGCCTGCAGGCCAGAGAGGGTGAGGGTGGGATGGGAGGAGTTGGGAGGAAGATCTGAGAAGGGGTCTCAGTTTGCCAGAGTCGCTATGACAAATACCTCTCAGCAGGTTGGCTTAACGACAGGAATGTGTTGTCTCAGGTTCTGGAGACTCAAAGTCCAGAATCGAGGTGCCAGCAGGGCCGCGCCTTCTCCCCAAAGCCTGTAGCATTCAGGTGCTGGTTTGCCGCAATTCTTGGGGTTCCTTGTCATCTCTGCCTTCGTTATGTGGCGGGCCGACTCCTTGGTCTCTTCCTGTGGCTTTCTCTGACCCTGGTTTCTTTTTATAAAGTCTTCAGGAATATGGATTAGGGACTACCCTGATTCACTTCCGCCACGCCTAAACAGGATCCTATTCAGAACTGAGCCCATATCTTAATTAACAAAACCTCTCCAAAGGGTCCTCTTTACAAATGAGTTCACACCACAGGAATGTGCGTTAGGATTTAAAACATGCCTTCTGTTGGGGTCCGTGATTCAACCCACCACGGAGGGGTCAGTCAAGGATTTGGGATTTGGCCAAGAGTCCTGAGAAGCAGAGGGAGAGGCTCTGAGCCAAGTTGGGGAGTGGCAGGCTATGACTTATTTACATGTCAAAAAGTAAAAAATAGGGGCACCCAAACCATGCAGGCTTCCACAAAAAAATAAAAGGGATTTGCATAATTTGGACAATTTACTAATCCAAGCAATTGAGGGAAAGTGACCCAGTGAATGATCCAGTGAAAGGTTTTTCTTAACATTTTTCCTGAAGAATGAGTGATCCAAAGAATTAGGAGACAAATGATCAGAGTGGTTAGAAGAATGGGTTGGAATTCTACCTGGCTTTGCAACCTGCCTTTGTCACTGTTTGCTCTGTGATTTTTTTTTTAAAGATTTATTTTATTTATTTATTTCTCCCTCCTCTCCATTGTGCTGCACTCACTGTCTGCTCATATTCATTTTTTTTTATTTTTTATTTTTTTAGGAGGCACTGAACTGAACCCAGGACCTCCCACATAGGAAGGAGGCACCCAATCACTTGAGCCACCTCTGCTCCCCGCTTGTTGTGTCTCTCATTGTGTTTCCTTGTTGTGCTGTCATCTTGTTGCATCAGCTCGCCATGCCAGGCCTCGCATCAGCTCGCCTTCTTGCTCATCTTCTTTAGAAGGCTCTGGGAACTGATCCCGGGACCTCCCATGTGGTAGGATGGCGCCCCAGGGCTTGAGCCACATCCGCTTCCCTGCTCTGTGATTTTTGAAAAGTTACTTAATCAGAACCCAAGTTTCTCATGCATGAAATGGAGATAACAAACCCTCCTGTATCCATTGAGAAAATTAAATAAGAAAAAAATGTAAATGGTTTGACAGTGCCTAGCACCTAAAGCGCTATAAATGAGCGCTGCTAAAACTGGAAAAAAATTGTCTAGAATAGACACACATATATCTCCTTGTTCTATCAGCTGAAAGGGTCTGGAAGCAACGACACCCCAGTAGCCACAAGCACACTGAGCACCTGGGTTGTGGCTTCTATCACTGTTCTCCTCAATAAAAAGACCCAGGGCTCTTGGGAGAAATGATAGATTCTAGGACTGGGGCAGGAATTATACAAGATGAGCCTGGAGCATCCCATAGAGCTAAAAAAGTAAAGAAGTGTTCAGGGAAAAAAAAAAAAAA
>JAQZBX010065404.1:0-16309 GCA_029593785.1 Cabassous unicinctus | reverse complement strand
CGGTCAGCCCGGGCAGGGGGACTCCTCACCACATTCTTCTCTCCCTCCACACCTCCCTCTGTCTTCGAAACCTCCCCAAATGTTGGCGGCTCAAACACTTCAGGGGGTGCGGGGGTTTGGAGGCTTGCCGAGCCGCGCGCCTGGGGGCAGCGGGAACGTCTCCCGGGCCCCCGAGACTTTTGGGGACGTGGGTGACAGGTCGCTATTCCCTGGCCCCGAATCTTTACTTTTCCTGTTCGCGGGGTGCGAAGGGAGGGAACGGGGACACAAACCCGGGCGTTTCGGATTTGGTCACGTCTGAAATCGGGCTGCGGCAGGACTGGGGTGGGGGAGGCTTGGCCTGGGTGCGACAGAGGAGTGGAGCGCTTGAACCCGAAGGGGGACTTCTACAAGCTCGTTTTTCCCTTCTAAACACCCTTTTTAAAAAGCCAACGGCCGCCCCGGGAGAGGCCCCGGCGCATGAATCATCCTCGCTTCCTGCCCCCGCCGGGCCCCGCGGTCCGGGTGCCGCGGATTTGAACTGGACGCCGACGGGAACCCGCAAACAGGCATTTCTTTGCCGATGGGTTTGAATCAGCCAATCACAGCCCGCGGGGGCCACTCCGGGAGGATGGAGGCGGGGGTGGGGGTCCGCCACCCGGGGGCCCCGCCCGGCCAGGAGGGGAGCGTAGCGGCCGGGCCTGCTCCCAACAGCGTGGCGGGGGAGGAAGTGTCAGTTTGTGAACCTGCCGCGGCCGGGGCGGGCGGGACCGCGCAGCGCGGGAGGAGCCAGGTGGCAGGGGGAGGGCAGGGCTCGGACTGCAGCCCCTATCTGGTGCCAGTGCGCCGTGCCCTCGAGGAAAGAGCGGCAGGGCGGAGTGGGGTGGAGTGGAGGCTGGGGGTGGGGTCGGAGGGAGAACGTGGCCGTCTGGGGAGCCAAGCCCCCAGCAGTGGTGCCATGCCAGCCCCAGGGCCCTCACAGTCACCCTCACACCCTTACACGCACACGTGTGTAGTTTTATATTCACACTGGTGCACTGCTGGAGACACTCATAATCGTACACATTCTCATAGGGGTATGCACTCACACGGAAACACACTCACACAGCACTCCCTCCCTGTCGACAGATAATCCTAAGGCCAGGTGTCCAGTGCCATGGTAGAGAGGGAGGGGACCAGTGTAGCGGCTGCAGGGAACAGAGCAAGGCTGTGTTACTCGGCTGGAGTGTAGTGTTTCCGGGGGCGTGGAGCCAGGTGAGCCCAGGAACCGCGGGGGCCCTTGGGAAGGGACTTAAACATAAGGTAAAGGCATTTGGACCTTCCTTTGAAGGCACTGGGGAGCCACAAAAGGTTTCTGGAAGGGGGTTTTAAGACAGGAACTGGTGGCTCTGTGAAGGGGGGTGGGGCGGGGACAGGAGAGCCTGTGTAGCACTGGGCACTGGGATGCACGGTACAAACCCCCATTCTAGATGCATAGCATAGGGGAGCACAAGGCTGAGGAAACAGTTATTGAAGGAATGAATGGCTCAGGCAAAAAAAACAAGGCCTAAAGGTACAGTCAAGAGGGATGAAAAAGGGGACAGATGCCAGAAGTCATTGTTCTTGAAATCAGATGGGCTGTGGCAACTCCTTGGTTGTCTGGGGGCATCCTGGGGACCAGAGTAGTACCCTTATCAAGAAGAGAGAAAGCAGTGGGGAGCAGTGTGTTTGACAGAATGGAGAAGGACAAGCATGGAGAGGGTAGTATGGAGATGACTTAAATGCCTGGAGCAAATTTGCATTTGTGGTAAAAGCATAAGCCAGTTTAAATGTCCCAGAATGAGTTTCCATTAAATCATCACATAATTGAGGACAGAAAGGGGGATTACAGAAGACACAGATGGCCAAATCTATACCTGTTCACGGTAAGTTTTCCTTTCTACGTGAGTTTTTCCTGGCTAGATCTGAGGGGGTTGGGACCTGGGTACGCTATAAAAACTTCTCGGCTATTCCCCTGGAGAAGGCCCTCCACCTAGAGAACAAGGAGTGTGTTTGCTTAAGGGATAAAGTATCAGGTTCCTAAGCTGGGGAGTATGGTTCAGGACCCCCCAGGCAGGGAGACTGCTCTGTTGGTTGAGAGATTCTTTAGAAGGCAGCATGATATGAGAAGAGAGTAGGACTTACTTAGAATCAGCTCACCTTGATTTTGAACTGTGGCTCTGCTTTTGACCCACCAGCCACTTCCTCTTCCTTCCCAAACCTGTCTTCCCATCTGTAAAATGGAGATAAAGTCTCTCTTGCAGGGTTGTCATGAGGATTCAGTAAAATGATAAATTTGTTTGGCACGTAGCAGCACGGGTTACGTAAATGTTAGCTTCCTTCTTTCCCCTAAAGGGCCTTCTGGGGCAAGTAAGCAGAAAGTGAAGACCCTGTTCTTTCTCTCCCAGTGTCAGCGGAAGCCAATGGAGAACCGCGCTCTGGACCCAGGGACTCGGGACTCCTATGGTGCCACCGGCCACCTCCCCAACAAGGGGGCCCTGGTGAAGGCCAGGAACAACTTCAAAGACCTGATGTCCAAGCTGACGGAGGGCCAGTATGTGCTGTGCCGGTGGACAGATGGACTGTACTACCTCGGGAAGATTAAGAGGGTAAACTTTTTTCCCTGGCCCTTGTTCCCAGGCTCAGCATCCTTCTCCTCATCCCCGGGCCAGGCTCTGAAACTAGTGAGGGGGGAATGGGGATTACTGGGAAATTCCCCTCTTGTCCCTGCTGCCCCAAAGCTGAAAGTAGAAGGAACCAGAGCCTGGTTTTGCAGGTACCATCCTTAGGGCAAACATCATCCAACCAGTTCTTTAGAAAAGTGTTCTGATATCCTATAAAAAATTAAAGTCAGGTTGGAGAGGACCACAGACAACCAAGCATTTGACCTGTTCTGTCCTCCACATTCCCACCGTTGTTGTCCCCATCTTTGTACAATTCCAATGACTAGAAGCAGGATACCTCCAGAGGTTGCCACCCTCCTTCCCCTTCTAGCTTAGTTCTCCTTCCTGGAGCTCAAGGAGTGGGTCTGTTCCCTCTGCCCTTCAGGGACAAAAATAGAAGACCATGTTCTGGTTTGCCTTTTCCCTGGCCACTTTCCCACATTATTCCTTTCTGTGCCCTAGGTCAGCAGTTCTAAGCAGAGCTGCCTTGTGACTTTCGAAGATAATTCCAAATACTGGGTCTTGTGGAAGGACATACAACATGGTGAGTGTTCTAAGATTTTGGGTTCCCTGCCGTCCCCAGGTCCTCTCTCCTCCTCTATCTCCTTTTTCCTTCCCTCCTTCCATCTCCTACTCCTGGCACTTGGCCTTGTCTGTGGACACCCCAAGCCCACCTGAGATGATGATCAGATTATCAGTTGTGTGTTTGTCTAATTTGTCATCCCCTTGGTACTCATAACCTCATAGGGGAGTTAGGGCAGATAAGGAAAGCAGTTCAGGAAGTGCTAGGTGAGCTGGGACTGGGGGTCTCAGGCCTGTGTTTGCTTCCATGCTGCACCTCATTTCCTGCTGCACCAAGCTCTGGGTCAGTCAAGGGGCTAGGAATGGGGAGACACCCAGGTAATCAGGACTTTCACCTCTACATTTGAGCATGTGTCCCCTATCAATATGTGAAGATTGCTGGAGGTAGCTCTTTCCACGGAGCAAAGCGTTTGGAACAGGCAGCATGAAGATGGACATGCCTGGGGTGGGGCTGGACCAACTTTCAGGGTTGAAAGGGAGCTAGGTTAGGCTCTGCATTTTCTATACCAGGATGGCCTGACTTCATGTCTCTTGCAATCACTATTTATTCAACAAACAAAACTCTGTCCTTGCCATATTCAGGCCCTTGTGGGGGATACAAAGAAGAATCAGGTACCATCACTCCCCTCAGGGAGCTGGTATTTTCTTACAGAGGTGGACAACTGGAGGCATTTTTGCCACCTCCCTTCCCATGCACATAACAGACATCACTAATCAGTTACCACACACAGATCTTTAGCACGGAGCTCCAAGCATACACTGCCAATCAGTGAAGAAACCTGTTTGCCATTTATGCTCTAATAGAACACACGTTAGTATTGGGGGTGGGAAGAGAGGTAGGCTTTTGGGCCAGATAGATCTTGGGCTGAGTTCTATCTCTGTTGTGCCACCTACTAGCTGAATATCCTCGGGCATGTGATGTAACATCTCAGTCTGTTTCTTCATCTGAATAAAGAGGATAATGAAACTTCTGCCCTCCCAGGGTGGCTGTGAGCATTAAATGAGATAATCCATGGAAGGTACTTAGCCCAGTGCTGTTACGGAGGTGACAGGAAAGCAGCTTCTAAAGAATTTACCGGAAGAGAAGGGTTAGAAGCCAGCCAGCTAGAGAGCTTCCAAATAGCCCCTTTCTCCAGAGAAGTTGTGGCAAATGAAGACAGATTCTTCTCCAAGCCTCTCTCACCCAAATTTATTACATAAAGATTGAAGCAGAGCAGTGAGGATCTCCTCTCCTGAGTTACCCTCATAAAGAAAGTATAAGGAACCAGCTGGAGAAGGAAGACAGCCCATCTTAGCAGACTTTGTATAGAAGACCCACTGTGTCTCAAGTAACGTGGAGGTGCTGTGACGCTCTGTTGGAGGATGGCTCATCTCTGCAACTAGGTGACTGCTCCTCATGGGCATCTCCCAAGATGTAAGTATAAGGCTGGGCACACCATAGTTATTGCTCCATCACTTCATTAAGCCATCCAGCAGTTACTGCGAATTCCTGGGGGCATGTTCAGGAATAGGAGGCAAGGTCCTTTCCGGGCCATTTATTCAGTCAACATGTCTTGAGCAATTTTATGTGTCACACACTGTATTAGGCTTTGGAGATACAGAGATGAAGAGATGTCATTTCTCCCCTCACAAAACTTTCAGTCTGCTAGAGGAAATTAGACATACCTCAAAATGTAATTTATCCACACATAAAAACATGTATTCTTCAACAAAAAATTACAGCAAGCAAAGGAGATGGAAGGGGAAACTGTGGATTAAAGGCATTTAAAAAATGTTTCAACCAGTCACTGCAGCTGCCACTGGAGGTGTCCTCGACACAATGAAGCTTATCATCCTCGACCACTATTTTCAGGCCAGTGAGTGGGGCAGCCAAATACATCAGGAAGCACATCATCCAGTTTAACCCAGGGCCAGACAAGTACTTCGCCCCACTTGGCTGCTATAAGAAGTTGGTTGAATACTACAAGAACGAGGGACCTGTCCTTTAAATATGTGAAGGCCTTCAAAATGGATGAGTAGGTGGGCCTTCCTCTAGACCACCCAGAGAGTTACCACTCCTTCATATGGAACAGCTTCTTCAGCACATTGACATCCATCCAGAAAACACCAATATCCTAGATGGGAATGCAACCAACTCGCAGGCTGAGTGTGATGTCTTTGAAGATCACAGCTGTGGGTGGGATAGAGCTGTTTGTTGGAGGCATTGGCTCTGACGGACACATTGCCTTCAACAAACCGGGTTCTTGCCTGGTGTCCAGGACCTGTGGAAGACACACATCCTGGCCACCACTAGGTTCTTCAGTGGGTATCTTGCCAAGGTGACCACCATGGCTCTGATGGTAGGTGTGGGTACCATTATGGATGCTAGAGAGGTGATGATCCTCATCATGCAAGGAATTTGCTCTGTACAAGGCCATTGAAGAGGGAGTGAGCCACATGTGGACTGTGTCTGCCTTCTAGCAGCATCCTTGCAGAGGGTTTATGACAAGGATGCCACCCTAGAGCTCAAAGTGAAGACCATCAAGTATTTCAAAGGTTTAATGCTTATTCATAACAAGTTGGTGGACCCCTCATACAGTGCCAAAGAGAAGGAAACAGAAAAGTCAGCCTTCCAAGAAACCTTACAGTGATTAGCCTGTGCTGCTCCTAGTATCAGGTACCTCATAGGGATGTGCACGTTCTTCTGGAAATTGTCATTAGAACAGGATTGTATTTCTTTAATTCATATTGTTTTTACAGAATAAGTTGGGTGAATCTATTGTTCTTGGCTATGAGGCTTGGCGCTTAGACCTGCAGTTTAGCTACAGGGAGAATAACTTGTTTGTAGCCTACTGATTCAGAAAAAATACCTGAAAAATATATTCCATCTTCTTGGCGTCTGCCACACCTAGGAGTTTTAACTTTTTGTTCTGCCTCTGACACTGTTCAACTGTACAACGCACTCCCTTTAGGATCCTCTATGATTAGATGCCTGATTCTCAATTGAGAGGGAATTAGGGGCTTGTGTATATTGCACAGAACCTCTTGAGAGGTTCTTGAGAGCCCCTCTTGAGCAAGGCTGCCACTTTTAGAATCAGTCCTAGATTAATGTCTAAAATAAGTATAAGGAAGAACCCCTCTGGTCAGTAACAAGTGTCATGGAAAGAAAACTCTCGCTTACTTCCAGTTTTTCTGCTCTCAGAGCTGACCTTTTATGAACTTGGAGGACTGAATGGGGGGAGAGGGAGATAAAGAGAAAGCTTTTGCTGATGAACCCAGAACCCCAGTGGGCCGAGCCACATCAAACTCCTCTCCCTTAGGGACCCTCTGGCACCAGAAGGCAGAAAACAGAAACCCTTTTCCCACCAAAGCCTGTGATTTTGTTCAAAGTTCTCACTGTGCCTTTTCTTTTCAAATGTACACATTAAAAGGTCGGAGGTCCACTGGGGCAACAGGCACTGCCACAATTTCAATGTTGATATTCAGTCAAGGTGAAAGGAGCCAGGACAAGCAGCCCAGGTGTGAGTTTAGACACAAAACATGAGATATGCTGTCTTGCTCCCATAAGAGCTGAGTGCCAAGACAATATACCAAATTCTTCTAAAGCTGCTTCATATTCTTTCCCACACTTAATGTACTCTGCCCTTCTAAGAACCTCTCAGGCTCATGTGGTATGATCTAAGGTTTCCAGCGATCAGGAAGTACAACCCCTTTGTCCATTTGTCCTTCACCCCTTGTTCATGAAATGCGTCTACTGCCCTCCCTTCCTTTTACTTTCCTAAGCCTTCATGGAGTGGATGCTGATGCTGCCTTTTCCTGCCTGTTTGAAGCTACTGCCGCCTGTATTTCTGGGAAAGACTCTGCAGAGCCTGGCTCAGGCCTCTCTCCCCAATGAGAGTTGGTTTTTTCATTTGTTTTTTGTTTTTTAGGAGGTACCAGGGATTGAACCCAGGACCTCATACTTGGGAAGCAGGCACTCAACCACTTGAGCTACATCCGCTCTCCAGGCCTCTCTTTTAAGTGCTGTATTTGGTACCAGTGTTTAGGCTTAAGCTTTTGTTTGAGATTGTGCTGTCATTCTATTTTAAGCTAATGGATCAAAGGACTTGTTTAGATGTGATATTTATTAAATCCAGTATTTAAAAAAAGAAAAAAAGAAAAAATCATCAACCAATTGCCATGTGTGGATTTTATTTTGGATCTTAATTCAAAACAATAAATTGCTAAAATTGTTATGACATTTAAGAGATCACTGGAAATGTGAACACTGAATTTTTTGATACTAAGAAATTTTTTAGGTGTGATAAAGGTGCTGTAGTTATGCTTTAAGACAGTTCTAATCTTTCAGAGATACCTACTGAAATATTTATGGAAATATTTTTTTGAAATCAAGTCAAAATAATACAGGAGGGGAGTGGATAGGAATAGTCAAAACAAGATTGACCATGAGTTCATAATTGTTGATAACATGGAGTTTCATTATAGCATCCTGTTTATTATTATATAAGCTTTAACTTTCCCAAAGTAAAATTCTCAAAATTATTTAACATAAAAATGGTTTAACAAAACAAGTTAAATTAGGCAGGAGAGGGAGCATGATATGGTCAAAAGAAAAATGGATTTGACATCAGTCATGGGTTTGAGTTCCATCTCACCTACTTACTAGCTGTGGACTCTGGGCAAGAGACTTAACTTCCCAGAGTTTCAAGTTTCCCATCTTTAGAATGGAGTAATGATAATAGGTACCTCACAGTAGTTGGGGAGACTCAAAGAGGTGGCATATGGGTCTAGTGCTATGCTGGCACACAGTAGAGGCTCAGCACCTGTGAGCCAAACCTGACTCTACAGGGCCTCTCTTTCAGCTGGCGTTCCAGGTGAGGAGCCCAAGTGCAACATCTGCCTGGGGAAGTCGTCGGGACCACTGAATGAGATCCTCATCTGTGGCAAGTGTGGCCTGGGTGAGTATAATGAACAGGGCACTGAGATGGCCCCGATCTATGGGTCCCCCCTCACTGGTGCTGATGGATACTGCTTCAAGCTGCTGGGGCCCCTGTTGGAGGTCTGGGGTGATAAGGGGCCAGTTTCTCAGAGTGAAGGCCCAGGGTGTGACCCTTGGGGAGAATCGGAGCCTCTGGATTGCCTCTGGGTAGAGAGCACAGGTGGGAGAAGCCATATCTTGGTGCCTTCCCCCTGGGGGCCAATGCTGCTTTGAGTCCCCTGCCTGGATGCCAGTTTGTCTGCCTTGATGGGCATCACCAGTCATTCCCCCAGCAGCTGGCAGGTGCCAAGCTCCTAGGACTTGCCGCAGCCCTCACATCCCTGCCTCTGCCGTAGGTTACCACCAGCAGTGCCACATCCCCATAGCAGGCAGTGCTGACCGGCCTCTGCTCACACCTTGGTTTTGCCGACGCTGCATCTTCGCACTGGCTGTGCGGGTGAGCCCTCCATCCTTCTGAGTTCCCGCTTTGCCCCCCACCTCCAGTCAGGAAGTCCAGAGATTCTCTGGGCTCAGGACGACTCCCCATCACAGAAGGGCCACGCCTGGGCTTTGGAGGCAGACAGTGCCTCTGTCACTGACCAGTGTATGTCCTTGGCCAGGTTACTTAGCTTCCCTGAGCCTTAGTGTCCTCACCTGTAAAATGGGACAAGGGTTTGGTGTCAGGAGTAGGAGGCCCCCAATAAATGGTGTTTTATTGTTAAAATAGAAAATCCTTTAAGTACTCATACTCAGTACATATTAGTAATTATTGTTGTTTTTCTGTTATTGTTCTTATTAGTATTCTATTATTAATGGAAATCCTTCTGGGACAGAGAGGATGGGTTTGGAATTGGTGGGAAAAAGCTCCTTGTGTTTCTCAACCCCACGGGACCCCCCCAAACCCTGGTCAGCATTTCCTTTGATAGCTGTGTGCTGACAGTGTGGCCCAACCAGGACACTCATCTCCCCCCAGAAAGGCGGCGCGCTGAAGAAGGGCGCCATCGCCAGGACGCTGCAGGCTGTGAAGATGGTGCTGTCCTACCAGCCCGAAGAGCTCGAGTGGGACTCGCCCCACCGCACCAACCAGCAGCAATGCTACTGCTACTGCGGCGGACCGGGAGAGTAAGGCCGCGGGGGCTGGACATGAGGGGGTGACCCCGAGGAGAAAGCCTGAGGGATGGGATGGACCTCAAGGCAAAGGGGATGAGGGACTGAGGCTGGGTGGGATAAGGGAGGCAGAGGGGGCAGTTGCAGATTGCAGGGCTAGCACTAGCGCTGTAAGGCAGTGGCAGACAGAGGGCAGTGGTGTGTACTTGAGATAAAGCTTTGTACTAACAGAGCCAATGAAACAGGCTGCCTAGTAAGGTCTTAAGATCCTTTTCCCTGAAGGTGTGTGAGCAGTAGCTGGGGGTCACTGGTGAGGATGCTGTGGAGGGAATTCTTGCCCTGGACCCCAGACAGAGCTAAGCCTGGACAACTGAGCCTACTGCCTGGGGCTGGCTGAGCTCAGCACAAGGCCTTGTGGCATGAGCCACAGAATTAAGAGATGGGGTTTCTGCCCTTAGGAAACTCAGCCTTGAGGACCCGAGTGTTGCCTTTCAGCCCCAATCTCTGTTGATGAGAACTGGGGTATGGTGTGTTTACCGCCCACCTCCAGCTGGGTAACTGGCAAATACCTTGAACTACTTCTTTCAGATGGGGTTAATTACCTGGGCTCCACCAATTTCCCATTATTAGGAGACCTAGGGGTATCAGATGGAGAAATGCTTACAGAAACTTTCCTTTACAGCTCTAAGGCAGTGCTTCTCAAATCTTGATGGGCAGTCACCCAAAGTGGTAATTAAAATCTCCCTGACACCCTCCCACCAAAAAAAATTAAGTTAGTCTCCAGTGTACCAAGGAATCTGTGTTTTAACCCATGTGATTCTGATGCAGGTGTCCATGTAACACACCTCACAAGGTGTTATTAAGAAGATGCCTTTTTGCTCTTCATTTATATTCAGTGACTAGGTGACTGGCCCACAGGGTTGATGTTACCACGAGAGAAAAAGTAGCCATGATCCCTGTCCACGTGGAGTTTACAGGAGCTATTATTCTCCCATGAAGTCTCTCAGCAAAATTTTCCCTACTAGTGAGAAACTGCTGTTTGGGAAGCAGTGTGTGGGATGCAGTCCACAGATGGGGGCTCCATTGTGGCATGCTGGGGAAAAGCATGGGCTTTGAAGTTAGGGAGGCCAGGATTTGAGTCACCACCCACCACTTACTTTTCTGTGACCTTAAGCAAACTTCTCCGACTTATCTGTAAAATGGAGGCAGGTGGCCCACCTTTTACCAGATGGTGAGAACAAATGAGATAGCATATGCCTTGCACCTGGGACCTCCCCTACTCAGCGTAAGTGCTCGGTAAATGTGAGTTCTTCCTTTCCCACAATGGAGGCTGAGTTGGGGTGGGGAAGGCTGCTGAGGCTTATGCCAGGCTGGGAGAATGGGCTGGGCTAATGCTGGCTCTTCTGTCTCTCTAGATGGTACCTGCGGATGCTACAGTGTTACCGGTGCAGGCAGTGGTTTCACGAGGCCTGCACCCAGTGCCTCAATGAGCCCATGATGTTCGGAGACCGGTAGGTGCTAATCAGGGGTTTATGATAGTGTGCACTTGTCTATTGTAGGTAGATAAAGGTGGGGGAGGCCCCAGCTCAGCTGGGCCAGGAGGCAATAGAGGAACAAGCTGGGCTAGATTTCCAGTTGCCATTGACTTGTGGGGAACCTTAGCCAAGTCACTGCCCTCCCTTAGTCCCAGTCAAAATCTTCAAGTGTCTGGGCAAGGGGATGACACAGGTCCTTCCCTCCACCCCCCAACCCCCACCCAGCATTACTGTAAGAGCCACTGGGGAAATGATAGCTTGGTCAGGCTTGTAACCAGTTGCGCTAAGCCAATGGAAGGCAATGGCATATAATATGTGTCTTTTCTTTGGTGTTTCATCTTATGTTGTTTGTGATTGTGTGTGTATGTCAGAAGGGAAGAGGGTGACCTCTGCAGCCCAGCCTAACCCAGCTCACTCTCTCCAAACTCAGCCACATTCCAGGGGCATGATATTTGGGGAGCAGATTGGGGGCAGGGGTTAGAGAGGGTAGGGGAGTATTTCTTGGTTCCTGTCCTGCCCCACCCTTGCTCCCCAGAGCCTACTAGCCCCAGGAACGAGAACACTGACTATAGGAAAGCAGGTGGGGGGGGCATGTTAGAGCCCCTCCTACCATAGGTCCTCTCTCCATCCCCCCATAGGTTCTACCTGTTCTTCTGCTCTGTGTGTAACCAGGGCCCAGAGTACATTGAGAGGCTACCTCTGCGATGGTGAGCGGGTGGGGCTTGGCTGAGGCCTGCCCCTGACTCTCCCACCTCCTCTCCCCTTCCTCCCTCCGGGGACATTTCCATTTCCAGCTATCTGGTCCTATCCTTGCCCCTGCCCCTCTGCTGGAACCCAGGAAGCTCCAGCCCAGTCTGGGCAGGCTGCTGCCTCACCCCACCCCATCTCCTTGCCCCCTTGTCCAGGGTGGATGTGGTTCACCTGGCCCTCTACAACTTGGGGGTGCAGAGCAAGAAGAAGTACTTTGACTTTGAGGAGATTCTGGCCTTTGTTAACCACCACTGGGAGCTCCTGCAGCTTGGCAAGGTATGCACAGGGACCGTGGGATATCAGAGTGGCCATTCAACAAGTGGGGTAAATCAAAGTCCAGAGAGGCAGGGAGGGTTGCCCAGGGCCACACAGTGCAGGACTAGGATCTACATACCTGAGCTCTCACCCCAAGAGACACTGCCTGTCACTAGAGCAACTGTATCCCCAAGTGACACTGCCTTGTCTGAGCTGCTGCATCCCTGAGTCCAGGCCTCTGGAGCCTGCACCCTGCAAGGGGCTTTCTGGCCCCAGGTTTTGGCAGTGAGCGGGAACTCAGCTGCGGGGAGCTAGGGCCTGGGACTAAGCTGGGCTGAAGCAGGGTTCTCTACTGAGAAGTGTTTGACCCACTCCAGATTACCTAACTAGGATGGACTCTGAAGTGGTCCTGCCCCCTGCTGGTCCTATTCTAGATAGCAGAAATGGGTCACCAGGATCTGGGTGCTGTGGATCCATGGAATAAAGTAACAAAGCAGAGACTTTCAGGATGTCAAGTGGAGAATGACTTACCTATCAACAGGCACAGCTTTGGGGTTGAGCAGAGACTGGACCTTCCATGGTGGGGCCATGCCC
Source organism: Cabassous unicinctus (assembly GCA_029593785.1). Taxonomy (NCBI): domain Eukaryota; kingdom Metazoa; phylum Chordata; class Mammalia; order Cingulata; family Chlamyphoridae; genus Cabassous; species Cabassous unicinctus. The sequence goes on along the minus strand of JAQZBX010065404.1, from coordinate 3,869 downwards.
CTTTTTCCATAATGGCACTTTTGGAATCCTCTCCACCACATCCAAAGTGAGGTGTCTTCTTTACTACTGCCCCAAATTCTTCTTTGAATGAGACAGGGATTGAAAAAAAAAAAAAAACAGTAACCTTTTAAAGGTTTTCATAAGATAACATGATCTCCATTTACAGTGTTTGATAATATATAAATAGACATTAATATATAAATAGACATCTTACAAAGTCCTAAAAGATAGGTAGAGCTAGTTTTTAAATAATTTTTTTCTGATTTATAAAAAGTATAAAGTATACTGAAAAAAATCATCCATATTCCCACATTGCACCTTCCATCTTTAGTTTTATGCACATTTATTACATGGTTTAGATTATACCATATATACCATTTAAAACCTCTTTTTTTTCAATTTATATTATATTATAAATGCTTTTCCACATATTAAAAAGTCTTCATAAGCATTTTTAAAAGCTACATTAGATTTCCACCATAGTTTACTTGTTTCCTTACTATTGGGCATGTAGTTTCTTTCCCATTTGTCCATCACTAGAAACAGTGCTGCAGTGAGCATCTTTGTAAGTAACGATTTGTTCACGTTTCATATTTTGTCTGTATGATAGATTCTATGGAGGACCATTCCTGGGCCAAGGGTATGGGCATTTTTAAAGTTCTTGATACATTTAAGACAGGAGTTGTTCTCCCCATTTACAAATGGGGAAGTGAGCTCAGAAGTGAAAAGCCTTGTCTGAGATCTTGGAATAAGTCAGTGGTCCTCATCTGATGGCCTCATAAGCATCAGGAGATGGAAGGGAAGAAGGGGCTGGGGCCTCCTCAGACACCACGAGCCTGGCTCTGACTCTGTCCTGCTGGTCTGCTCCCTCTTAGCTGACCAGCACCCCTGTGACGGATCGAGGACCTCATCTCCTCAACGCCCTGAACAGTTACAAAAGCCGGTGCGTGCAGTGAGGGGGGATTTTGGTCTGATGGTTCTTCCTATCTCATAGCCTTTGCTCAAGAGGTGCTCCTTGCCTGGCATGTACCTCCCCCTTTCTCTTTGACCATATAAATCTTTTCCATTTTTCAAGATCCAGAGAGCACCTCACCTCCTTTGCAAAATCTCCTCTGGCACCCCAGCAGCCCAACATATTTTGGTACTGGGTTCAACTCCTCAGGGGACCTGCAACACCTAATCTCTGAGGGCCTCTCCTGCTCTAGCCATCTTTGGTTCTGGACCAGGCAGTGACGGATCTCACATGTGGGCTGCAGCCTCCTAACTCGTCCCTCAGACCATCTCTTCCCATCCTACCTGCTGAATTCTACAAACAGCTGACCATGTCCCTTGCTAACCACCCCAAGGCATTGTCCAGGCTCCTTAGCCTGGCATTCAAAGTCCTTTAATGATGACACCCTGCCAACATTTTCTGCCATTTCCCTTTTGCTTTATCCTGGGTGCTAGCTGTACTAAAGCCCTTGCTTTCCTATCTCAGTGCTTTTGCTTATGCTGTTCCCTCTTCATAGGATGCTCTTTAATCTCCTTTATTCATTCCGTCAACAAATATTACATTGTTTCTGTGAAAAACGCTGTTCTAGATGCCAAGGAAGCAGTCGGGAGTAAGACATGGTCCCTGCTTCTATGAATCCTTTCCAGACACCTCTAGGCAGAATTACCCACTCCCTTTTCCACCTTCCCATGGTTTGGGGACCAGACATAGCCCTGCTTTTCATTACATCAGCCCCCCTGCCTTCCCAGTGTTAGTGAGTCCCCTTAGGGTCACCTCTGCAGCGATAGCTCATTCAGTGTTGGAAGGACAAGGGAATTGCCTGGAGATGCTTTCAATCTCTTTGGGGAGATCAGAGAATAGAATGGTTTAGAATCCAGTGTCTCAACCATAAAAGGTCCACTGTGAGCTGGAGGACATGCTCCTGTGGGAGGTGGCCTTGCAGCTGGTTGAGTCAAAGTAAAAAGGGAGAGGAGCAGCAAGGACCACACCTACGCAGGAGAAAGAACAGGGAGGAGCTGCCATCCATATTCTCAGCCACCACCTGACTTTGGGGAGGCCACTCTGGATTTTAACTCTGGGCCCAGGGAGGAGGTAGAGAGGGTGGTTTAATACTTAGCCCCACTCACCAAAAGGATGGATTGACAAGATTCCAGAGCTTTCTCCTCCCTCCCACCCCCCAGGTTCCTCTGTGGCAAGGAGATCAAGAAGAAGAAATGCATTTTCCGCTTGCGAATCCGTGTCCCACCCAACCCTCCAGGGAAGCTGCTGCCCGACAAGGGTCTGGTGCCCAATGAGAATGGTGCCTCCTCTGAGCTGCGCAAGAAAGGAAAGAGCAAGCCTAGGTCAGTGCCCGGGAATCGGGCTAGGGCGGCAGCTGCACTGTTTCTCTGCTCCCAGCCCCCGCTATGTAGTAGGCCCAGTCAGTATGCAGGGAGGGCCTACACCCAGCTAGTCCCAGCCGGAGGCACCCTCAGAGGGCCACTTAGAAGCTGGCTAGAACCTGATCCCAGATCCCAGGCTCCTCCCACTGCAGTCCCCTTGTTTCGCTTGGAGAGAAGTCAAATTATGGGATCCAGCTTTGCTGGTTTAGGGCATGAGCAGAGATCAAGGGGAAATCAGAGTGTAAGGGGTCCCTAGCTCTCCTGGCTGGGCTGAGCCCTCTCATCCTGGGCGCTGGGGGGCAGGGCATCTGGACACATGTGCCTGGGGAGTCACCTTCTCCCATTTTCTGCCCACCATACCCTCCTCCACACCTTCCCACACTTATTGCGCCAGAGGTCCCCCCTCCAGTCTCCTTGTGAAGATGCTGCTGTTGTTCAGAGCCCACTCCCACCCCCACTGCTCTGACCCCAGCGCTGCCCCCTCCTAGTCCCAAGGCTTCTCCGTGCCCCCACCAGCAGGCTCTGACTGAGGCACCCTCTTCCTTTTCTGTCTCCACAGTTTGTTGCCTCATGAATTCCAGCAGCAGAAAAGGCGAGTTTATAGAAGAAAAAGATCAAAGTTTTTGCTGGAAGATGCTATTCCCAGTGTTAGTTTCTTGTTTTCTTGCTCTCCACTTTACACGATAGGGTCAGCATGTATTAGGGATTCCTGTGCAGAAAACTAAGTCCCACACAACCAGGGGAGTCTCCCATATCCCTTAAAGAAGTTAGTTTCTATTACAGCTAAACAAGGAAAAGCCAGGCACTCAAAGATCATTCCTTTATCTCCCCAAGTTCTCTCAAGAACCAGAAAGGGTGGGCAAGACAAGTAATATCCTTGCTCTCACTGTCCAGGTAGGGAAACCGAGGGCCAGGGAGGGGCAGTAACTTCCCTGAGGTTACACATCAGGGATTGTCAGAGCCCAGCCTTGAGGTTACACATCAAGGGAGTGTCAGAGCCCAGCCTTGAACTCAGAGCTCTACAGCATTCTCTTTCCTTCTTCAGTAACTACATCCTTACTAAACCCATCTCCTGGACAACAGCATTAACAAGGCTTCACATCTCCCCTGCACTTCACAGTTTACAAGGCACTTTTACAACCATTTAATTCTGCTGTGCTTCCTGACACCTCAAAAAGTGAAGCAGGGCAGAGATTATTGCCTCCATTTTGCAGTTGAAGAAACTGAGGCCCAGAGACGTAAAGGTCATACAGTCAGCTAGAGACAGACCTAGGACCATAACTAAGATGACTCTGCCCCCCTGGTCAGGACTTGGAATAAAAAGGAAGTGATAAGTCTCCTTACCTAGGTAGAGCCATGCCCTCAGCTGCCCTGGCTGGAACAGCAGGCTCTGTGACTGACCCCACCCGCATCCTCCCTCTGTGTCCACAGAGTGACTTCACCTCGGCCTGGAGTACTAACCACCACCTGGCCAGCATATTTGACTTCACACTGGA